>VZQC01003804.1:2885098-2912533 GCA_009823505.1 Rhizomys pruinosus | reverse complement strand
GTCTGTGCACCCGTGTCGTGCAATGCCGCGGAGGTCAGAAGAGGGTCTCGGATTCCCCTGGAGCTGGAGTTCTCCTGGAATTGGAGTTTCAGAGGGCTCTCGGCCGCCATGTGGGTGCTGGGGATCGAACCCGGATCCTCTGTAAGAGCAGTCGGCGCTCTTAACCGATAGGCCATCTCTCCAGCCCCGGTTGAGTATAGGTTTTTAAAATAATTCCGTATGACTGTCTGGATCTTTTCATTATCTGTTGTGATATTTCCCTTTTCATCACAGATTCTATTGATTTGGAGTTGTTCCTTCTTTCTTTTGGTTAACTGGGCTAGAGGTCTGTCTATCTTGTTTATTCTCTCAAAGAACCAGCTTTTGCATTCATTGATTTTTTGTATGGTTTTCTTTGTTTCTATTTCATTGATCTCTGCTCTGATTTTTGTTATTTCTAGTGTCATTGTTCAATGTCTTTGAGTCACATGTGACTGCATTCCACACTCTGTCCTTCCCTTCTTGGCTCAGCTCCAGGACTTGTCTCCTGCCCGCAGGTCGACAGTCTCTAGGCTTTGCTCCCGAAGAAAGGCGAGAGGGAAAAACTGCAGGAGATCCCCATGGAAATGAACAAACTCACGCATGCAGAGTGCCCGGGAGAATAGGAACTCTGTTTATTTTCTGTCAGTGAGGTCTATATATTGAAGGCTACTGTGCTCTGGGCAAGGAAGTCAGGGGCAGGCAGAAGGGAGGGGTGAGCCACCTTGGTTCTAATGGGGGGGGGGCTACAGAGCTCTGGTTTGTGCAATAGGCAACTAGAGGTGAGACATTTTGCTCAATGCCTCAAGGGAAGGGGCCTGGAACTTTGCAGAGATAGGATGAAGCAAGAATCATTGTAATATCCAGAATCTTCCTAAATGCCCACAGAGATATCAGATAACTAGAGATCTTCCAGAACAGGCCTCACAAGTTTGTGCTTCAAGCCACACACAAACTTTCATTCCCACAGTCTAGTGCTATTTCATAATTATTTTTAATAATTTATTTATTATTTTTGAGACAGGGTCTCCCTGTAGCCCCAGCTGACCTAGAACTTGCTTTGTAGCCTTGAACTCACAGAGATCTGCCTTCCTATCACCCAAGTTCTGGGATTAAAAGCATGTGCTGTGGGGCGTGGTGGCTCACACCTTTAATCCCAGCACTTGGGAGGCAGAGGCAGGCAGATCTTTCTGAGTTCAAGGCCAGCCTGGTCTACAGAGTGAATTCCAGGCCAGCTGGGGAGACCCTGTCTCGAAAAGACCAGAAAAAAAAAAAAAGCATGTTCTACCACCTCTGGCTTTATTTATTATTTTTATTGTATGTATATGAGTGTATTGTGGGCATATATTTAAGTGCACCCATGTCTTGCAAAGCACGTGGAGGTCAGAAAAGGGCATCCCTGGAACTGGGGTTATGGATGGTTGTTAGCCATCATGTGGGCACTGATAATTGAATCCAGGTCCTCTGCAAGATCAGCCAGTGCTCTTATCTGCTGAGCCATTTCTCCAGGCCTTGTCTCATAATTATTAATGGAACTATCTAGTGATGCAACACTCTTTACAACGAATCCACCAGGAAGTCCTCTGTTCTGTTACCAATGTAGAGGCGGATTCTTACCAAGTACATAACAGCTACGTGATTTGAGGCCTCCTGTCACTGCACAAGGCCCTGTTCTCCCTGAGACCCTTCTTCTTGTCCTTGCCTCCTCCTTTGCTCCCACACTCATGTTTACAAATGTCACCCATACCGCAGAGAAGTCTCCAACTCTGCTTTATTTTACTTAAAAATTTAAACTCCTTTCCATGGCTTAGAGTTTCCAATATGATCTCTGTCCCTGAAATTCCAATACTAATTCTTCCCCCTCACAACCACATGCTACCAACTTGGATCTTTGTTCCTTTTTCAGAGCAAACTCCTTTCTTTCTCAGGGGGTTTGTATTCGTTATTCTTGCATTCCTGGGTTTTTTTTTCCTCTCAGGCATCCAAATTGTTGATTGCTATTCCTTTTTCATTCATGTCTCTTCTAAAATGGCATCTAGTAGAAGCTTTGGAGCACTTTCTATTCTAGTTACTGACCCTTTATTTTTTTGATGGAGTCGTTTCTTCATAGCACTTGCTCTTTCTGAAGAAATTTCCTTTAGTTTTTATACTTACATATACTTTCTTTTCCATGTTAGAATGATATTTCTGTGAAGACTGAAACTCACTGATATATCCTCATAGATAAATACCTGTCAGAGGCTAAAGATTCAGAAAAAAAGAATGTGTGTGTGATTTGTTATTCCTCTTGTTTATTTACTTTAATACATGGCTAACAATTAGTGATTTTTTATTTGACTTTTAGTAAATTATTGGACATCTTAACATGATATTGGACAGTAGCTATACAAAGTAATATTATGTTTCATATAGTTTATAATTCATTTTCTATCTAAAACTTTCTGTTATTCAGTGTGAGAGGATAGAATGGTTAGCCTTCCACTTGGCTCTAAAATGTCACACAAGTTTCTCAATGCCTTTATTGTCTGTCTTAGCAAGAGAGACATGCATTAATCATGATAATCTTGCATGTCAAAAATGTCATTTACATTTGTCAAATATCTGAAATCAAGGCTTCATATTCCTTTGCAAACAATAATATTGAGACTGAGGCCCACTGTTTCCCTTAATCCTGTGTCCATAAAATCCTTGGCAACTTCTCTACAAAGTTGTCCTAGAATACCATGACAGGTATTCTAGAATACCAGTCAAAGTAGAGAGTGTGGGGAATGCTGACTGAAGTGGCAGGAACCCACCCTGTGAAAAGAGAAGTGTGACCAAGTGAAGAATTGAAGCATGGCTGCTGAAAAGGACACACCTTCTGTTGGACGGTCCCATCATCTATCGTCAAGTATGTGTTGGGAAATTAAACATGCCTCATGTTCCTGGACAGTGAAGACTTACTAGTAAGCTTGGCTTAAGTAATGGAACAATTTCACATTCATTATAAATATAAAGTGAATCACATTTGTTATCATTATAAAGAGTCAGAATCATGACCAGAAAGATGGCTCAGTGGGAAAAGTTGCTGGTCACCAAGCCCAACAGCCTGAGTTCAGCCCCCAGCACCCACTTGGTAAAAGGAGAAAACTCCTGCACATTTGACCTGCACATATGCACCATGCCAGTCATGTAGCCATACACATAAATAAATAAATCCAGAGATCTCACAAGACCACCTGAAGCACAGCTCTCTTCACAATAGCAAGGAGCTGGAACCAACCCAGATGCCCCTCAACTGAAGAGTGGATAGAGAAAATGTGGTACATCTACACAATGGAGTTCTATGCAGCAGTAAAGAAAGATGACATCATGAGCTTTGCAAGAAAATGGTTGGAGCTAGAAGATATCATGCTGAGTAAAGTAACACAGTCCTAGAAAAACAAACGATGAATGGTATCCCTCATCGTGGATGCTAGGGCCAATTACCTAGCTGTAAGTATTTCTTGTGCACGGCCCCTTGAGCTTTTGTCCAAGTAGTTGGGAGTGATGCATATTGGAAACAACAACAACAACAACAACAACAACAGAAAGGACTGCATCAAAGAACTGAATGAAACGGTGAACTTCTGCTCAAAACAGTCAACTTCCACATGGAGGATTTTGAGAAAGACTGAGAAACAGATGAAAAGCATGTTTGTCAGAGTGCATGAGTTCTGGTGGGGTGGGGGGTAGGGTGGGGGACACAGGTCTAGATTTGATTAGTAAATAATCTTGTACTATATATATATATATATATATATATTAAAAATAATAAAAAATAAAATCTATTTTTACAAAGGTAAAAATGAGGAAAAATTAGAATAATTGAAAAGCTTGCCACTTAGAAACTTTGTCCCACCCGATCTGTAACACCCACTATTGTCATAAAATTAGTCACATAGAAATACAGTTACTTAATCTTAAAGCTATGGCAATTGAAAGAACACTCAGTTGTGGCTAATAAAAGGAGAGAGTTAGAGCCGGGCGGGGTGGTGTCGCATGCCTTTCAATCCTAGCACTTGGGAAGGCAGAGGCAGTGCGGGGGTCTTGTTGCGTTCAAGGGCCAGCCTGGTCTTAATAGTACGAGGTTCCAGGGACAGCCGGAAACTCCAGTGGAGACCTCGTCTCAAAAAAAAAAGAAAACCTCCCCAAAAAAAAAAAAAAAAAAAAAAAAAAAAAAAAAAAAAAAAAAAGAGTTAGACAGGAGCAGACTTGCCTGACACTTTCTTATTGGTTACCAGCATGTCTAGTTCAGACAAATTTCACAAACCAGCAACTTGTATTTTAGGAGCCAACATTTCAAATAAATTCTAGATTTGAAAGTAGTAGCTCTAAAATATTCTTTCATATTCAAAATTCACTGAAGATGGAAGTTGTGGAAATTTTTTAAATATTTATTTATTATTTTATATGTATATGAGTATATTGTCTGCACGTAGGTTTGTGCACTCGTGTCATGCAATGCCACAGAGATCAGAAGAGGATGTTGGATTCCCCTGGAACTGGAGTTAAAGACAGTTCTTAGCTGCCATGTGGGTGCTGGGTATCGAACCCAGGTCTTCTGCAAGAGCAGTTGGTGCTCTTAACTGCTAAACCATCTCTCCCAAGAAGTTGTGGAGTTTTAAGACTACTATTGTATAGCCAGCAACTAAGTCATAATACCTCATATATTATAGCTACTCAGAGACTAAATTTTCTCTTTGTTCTTAATTGTTCGCTTGGTTTTTAGCATGAAGTATTTAGCTTAGTACATCATATGTGCTACGCATATGCTCTAGCCTAAGCTATATCCTAGGCCAGGGAATAATTGTTGATGAATGAATAAATAACATCAATGAAAATAATTATGTAATTAGAGTCATTTCAGTGGATTTTAGGAGAGAGGTATTTATCATAAAACCTACAAGAATATGGGAGGGAGTTTCAGGAGGGAGGTGATCAGGTTTAGCAGGACTAGGCTAGGGAGCAGGACTCATGGAGATAATGAGTGCAGAGAGAAGCTAATCTTCATAGCCATATGACTTTTTCCCACACATCAGCCTACATGATGGATATGGAGTAGAAGACTACTTTCATTTCAACATTATTTTCATTTCCCAGAATTCTGAAAAGGACATTATAGAATCTTTCAAACTTGAAAGTATAAAAATAATATGCTTTTAATTCAATGAAAAATAAAATGCTTTGCACAATTTATTCAAAATAAACTTTAAAAGATTACTATTAGTGAACTTGAGATTTTCTTGTGATTCTACTTAATTTGTCTATTTGTCTATTTGTCTATTCCTTGAAATAAAAGACATATTTTCTTGAGAAAAAATGGAATATTGTCGAATATGGCACATAGAAAATGGATAAATACATCTGACTATAATTATCCAAGTAAAAGTTTTTAAATCTTGGAAAAATTTACTCTTATACTGTGGAATTGTAATGGAGTCAGAAAGGTGTATATGAAGAGCATGGTCTTTTTAGCTTACTGCCTTGTTCTTTTATTGGTTTTCAAAACATTGTTGTGTGCCTTACTCATATCATAAGATTTAATAGCAAATTAATCACTTGTGTAACAGAGGAAGATAGCTTGATCGATATCAGGAATATAGTCTTTACTGAAGCAATATTTTTGCAAGTCCACTTTGAAAAATCATTTTTATTAACTGAGTCATATTTCTTAAAACATTAAACCAATAAACATTAGATTTGGTTTGGAATAGGAGTGATCTCAGAATTACATCTGACCAGCACAACCCAAAGTATGCCCATCTATACATCCATATCTATGCAGTAAGCCCATCTAATACATTATTAACATGGGTTGCAAATAATAATGGATCAAGGATTAATTTTTTATGTGCAATATGAATCCTCAATCTTGTACCTCCCTAGAAGCAAATGAATTTTTCTAAGCCAGCTGAGTTTAGAAGCAAACTAACAACTGAAAAGAACTGTGTAATTTAATTTCAAATATTCTCCTGGTGAGGCCAAATTACTAAAGTTGTTCAGAATCATGACTTTTATGAATATGTAAAAAATTGGGCAATAAGCACAAAGGAACCACCACATTAGCACTGGTTTGCTCTTTCAGTAGATCGCTTCACTGCTTTGTTGAATCATACATTTCCAATTTGGTGTGCATTTACCAACATTCTTTAAAGAGCTAATAAAGGTGTTGAAAGGAAGCTTAAATATCTGCAATTAGCAGTTGTCTGCTACACTAAGTTTTATTCTGACAAAAAAAGAGTGGTTAGTGTTTTCGAGTATTTGACAGCTCTTGTCTTCATTCCTTAGCTACATAGAAGCAGAGGAAATGCCCACAATCCCTGAAATCACCATAATGATTTCAAAATAAAGTTCTTTACTGAACTGAGAATTATCATTTTCCATGAAAGGAAAACACACTCTTTAAACGTGCACTTAACCAGTACACGGTGTTCTTGATGGGAGATTCCTTGCTATCACAGACTGTTTTCTTATAAAATCCTTGTACATCTCTTTCTCAATGACTGATTTCCCCTAAAACAGTATCACCCTATATAAGCCAATGCAAACACAAATGATTGATCTTGTAGTTATTTTAACAAAATGAAGAAAAGTTGAGTAACATTCACTAAGTTCTTATGCAAAGTCTACACTGGGACATTGGTTTCACAGGGCTCTGGAACAATGAGGCTGTGTCAGAAACATTCTGAAGTTGGTGTTCAGAAACTTTTGTGTGCTATCTTATATAAACACACACACACACATATAATTTCCTTGTTTGTTTGTTATGTAATCTTGCAAGTGACAGAGATTTTTCTAATTGATCAAATTCTAGGCTGCCTCTTCTGAGCCCTTTTGTTTTCCTCTTTTAATTGACTTTTTGAAAATTCCATAATATATATTTTGATTGTATTTAACTCCCCTATTCTATCTATACCCCACCCAATTTATGTTCTCATATACATTAAGGCCTATACAGTCAAATTTGTGACCCCAGATACCCTTCAGTGTGGGTTCATCCACTGTAGTCTGGTCAACCTACCAAGGACCTCACCTTTAAAATAGATGGATTTACTCCCTCTCACAGCCATTGGTGGCTAATTCATAGGTAAGGTTGGGATTTCTTACCCATGTCCTCACATCTATGTGAGGATTTTTGTCTTGTTTGAGCTTAGCTATAACTTGTGAATGCTCTCACAAGTACTTTTAGTTCATATGAATAACTGACCAGCTGTCTAGAAAACTCCATTTCATTGTGGTCCTCACTACCTCTGGCTCTTACTATCTTTCTACTCCCCATTCCACATTGATCCCTGAGCCTTGGGAAACAGAAGTGTGTTGTGGGTATATCAGGGATAAGTACTCTGCAATCTCCTATTCTCTGCATGTTGGCCAGTTGTGGCTTTCTGTTTATTAACTTTGTTAGGAAACTTCTCTGGAGATAGCTGAGCAATGCATTAATTTATGGGCATTAAAGTAGGTCATTATAGGGCCAGACATGGTGGCACATGTCTTTATGTGGGAGACAGAGGTAGGCAGATCTCTGTGAGATTAAGGCCAGGCTGTTCTACACACTGAGTTCCAGGCCAGGTGAGCCTACAGGGAGACCTTATCTCAAAAAGACAAAAAGACAAATTATGCAAACCTGAAGAATATAATTAGAAATGGACTGATTACTCCAATAATATTTATGCCACTATTGCACAGGTGAGTTGTTGTAGTTTGCAGGACTCACAGCTGGATAAGGTGGATGATTAAGTTTCTCTTCAGGTAGCCTGCAAAGCACCTTCCAGCACTGTGAAAGTTAACCAGTAGAGATGAGGCTCTGAAGTCAGCACCAGATTTCTCCTTGTTTGTTTGCTATACAGCTCTTGTGCACAGTGTCTTTAGCAATAGGGCCTTATTGTGAAGTTCTGGTGGGTAATCAAGGGCAGGGTCGACAGCCAGGGTTGAGGGTCTATGGGATCTCTGGTCAACATCTCCGGTTCACTCCTATGGAGCTCTTTTTTGAGGATGCTTTATTCTCAGTCTATAATGACTTGAAAAAATATGGTTTCATTCTCTCTCTCTCTCTCTCTCTCTCTCTCTCTCTCTCTCTCTCTCTCTCGATGTGTACATATCTGGTGTGTGTGTCTCCCCCTTAGAGTGCCTGCCTGAGAAAACTCAAGGCTGCCAAAAAGTTAGTGTTGGTTCCAGCCAACACTTGAGGACACCTCTGTCACCCAGTCTCACTTTGATAATTGCCAATTGGCACACACAGCTGGCCTAATCCCATTTATACTGAATAACTCTTTATAATTTTCATTTCCCTGAATCTGCAAAGCCTCTAACCATCCTCCCTTCTCCCTTTGAAACAAGTCAGTTGCCTCTGTGTAAATGAAAACTGAGCTCTGTTGACACTCTTTACCTTACTTTCGTAGTAATTTCTGATTAAATTTTCCCTTTGCTTCTTTAGCTAGCATTTAGCCTTGCTTATATTTGAGACAAGCTACCACCTAATACATTGGAGCCTTTATTTCCTCATTAGTAAATTATAGGTACTATCAATATCTATTTACAGTATTGTTGAGTGGATAGAATAATGCATGACCATATTGGCATTGTTTTGAAATAAGATTACCTATCATGTTTCATTTTATTACATTTTTGTCTGTAGTGATAAGCTTTATCTGACAATTCAAAAACTGAATTTTAAAACATTTTTATTGAAGTTATGAGGCATTTCATACATCATTTCTCAGTCCAATCTAGACTCATCTCCCCTTCCATTCCCCCCTCACTCCACCCAAGTTCATGCACCCTGACATCCCTGCCCTGTACCTTTTTCTGATTCTTTTCAAATTTGTTTTTTAGGTTTTTCTCTCTCCTTTTTTGTTCCCTTTAATTTTATATTATTCCAAAATGTGCATATATACACTCCACACATAAATCAAAATTATAAAATCTGAAAATAAACTATAAGTTAATTCCAAAACACATTTAGAGATTTGCATTTTAACAGTAAAGTTGCATGCAGGTAAAAAGAAGTATAACTTTACATTCTTTTAAAAAATTTTTTTATTTATTCTTGTATGGGTATGAATGTACTGTCTTCATGTAGGTTTGTGCACCCGTGTCGTGCAATGCCGTGGAGGTCAGAAGAGGGTGCCAGATTCCCCTGGAACTGGAGTTAAAGAGGGTTCTCAGCCACCACGTGGGTGCTGGGGATCAAACCCGGGTCCTCTGCAAGAGCAGTCGGTGCTCTTAAACACTAGGCATCTCTCCAGCCCTACATTATGTTTTTTTTAGAATATGAGTACATATCTTCCACCCATATATGGTAATTATAATGTGTGAATACAAGTGGTAGGTCAATTCTACAGCCCATTAAGAGATTCACATTATAATAGCACAGTTGCTTTCAGATACAATGAACTATAATAATAATAAAGCTGCTCAGTTTGCCTGCCAACTGGGGATTTGGTGTTAGCATACACAAATGAGGGAAACCATTCACTTTTTTTTTCTGGGACTGTGTTACTTCACTTAGCATAATGGCTTTGAGTTCCATCCATTTACCTGCAAAATTCATGATGTCATCTTTCTTTACCTCTGAATAGAACACCATTGTGAAGCATGAGTAGACTTCTTTATAGACTGGCTGAAGTCCTATTAGTGGATCTCCAAGACCTCTCTGAACAAGAAGACTGGTGACCCACATTTGCAGGAAATTTCAAGAGATGCCCCCATCTCTAAGACTTGGTTGACCTCTGAGGGCAAGGAACAAAGTTATCCCTTAGGTCCCTCAGTCAAATTGGTATGGGCGTTAAGTATGGTCATTAAGCACCCAGAAAGGCTAAGTTAAACCACCCTGATAAATTACATCTATTTTAAAATCGTATCTTTTTAAAACAACTGTATTTTATTTCCATATCATATTTCTTGATTCACACTTTTCCATTTTAATTTTATATTACTCTAAAACATGCATACATACCCACCATCACATACCAAAAATCCAAGGTCTGAAAATAAATGGTAGGTCAATTCTAGAACCTGTCTAGGGATTCACAATATAAGAGCACAGTTGTTTTCAGATCACTAGGACTATAACATTAATGTTGCTCAGTTTGCCTTATAACTAGGTAATTGGTGCTAGCATCCACAGATGAGGGATACCATTCATCTTTTGTTTTTCTGGGACTGTGTTATTTAACTTAGAATAAAATCTTCTAGTTCTATCCATTTACCTGCAAATATCATGATGGAAGCCTGGTCTAGCAAGACCTGATTGTCTTTGAGTGGATGGAACTGGTAAATGAAAAACTGAAAGGAGCCAGGGACTCCCACCCTCTTCCCCCCCCCCCAAAAAAATAACCTCCAGAGACCCCTGAGGACCAGATCCTCAACTGACCTCAAGAAAACAAAAACCTTGGTTAATCTGGGCCGAGTGGACTTAAGCATCCAAAAGGAAAGTAAAACCAGAAATAATCAGTAAGGCCAGAGAAATTATACTTCAGATATAAAACTTGAGATCTTAGTAAAAGGACAAAAAGAAAACAGAGAGAGCACTGTTGTTTGGCCTGTCTTCAATTCTTACTGGCAAGTGCATTTACTCTGGTTGACACTGCTTTTGCCACTCTTCAGACACATGAGGCACAGCTTTTTAACCCTCCAGTATGGACTGAAGACTCATGTCTCTCCAAGAATCCAAACCTTCAATGCCACATGGGGACTACTGAGGTACCCAGCTTGTAGACTAAGCAGCTAAGGGGATTTCAGCTTTGTCACAGTATAGACTGCCATTGTTAGATTACCTAGGCTGTATCATGGAGGCCAGTGCAGGGGGATCAAGAAAGGATGTATGCTTACTGGACTTCATTTGGGGGACCATGGGAGGGGAAGATCCCAGTGTGGAGCACAAGGGCAGGATTGATGGTTGTTTGGGCTTGCCAAATAGGAACCTCCAAGCACTTCCTTAAAAAAAAATGACATCTTTTAGCAAAAAAAAAAAAAAATCCTCCAATTTAGGTCATATGGTTATGTTATGTATGTATGTATCTATTTATATATTTATGTTATATATATATGAGCAATACAAATTAGAGAGAACAACAGCAACAACAAAAGAACTGGAAAAAAACTCTGGAAAGACTCAGAAAAAGATGCAAGATATGGACATGTATGGTAGAGTGCAGGGACTCAGGTAGGGTGGGGGCATGGAAAGGGAAGTGACTCTAAATTCGATTGAAAAATGATGTTTGATCTATAGAAAAAGTTTAATAACAATAAAAAAATAAAAAAGAACTCCATTGTGTAGATGTCCCACACTTTTGTTATCCAGTCATCAGTTGAGGGGCATTTGGGTAGGTTCCAGCTCTTTGCTATTGTGAAGAGAGTTGCAATAAGCATAACTGTGCATGTATCTTTGTGGTAGGATGAGTCTTGTGGGTATATACCCAGGAGTGGTATGCATAGGTCAGGTGATAGGCTCATTTTGACTCTTCTAAGGGTTCTCCACACTGCTTTCCACAGTGTTCGTACAAATTTACATTCCCACCAGCAGTGGATGAGTGTTTCCCTTTCCCCACAACCTCTCCAGCATTTGGTGTCTTTTGTTTTCTTTTTTTGGTTCTTTTTTAATATTTTTTTTATGTGTGTGAGTGTACTGTCTACATATAGGTTGATGGACCCGTGTCTTGTAATGCCATGGAGGTCAGAAGAAGGCGTCGGATTCCCCTGTAACTGGAGCTGAAGACGGTTCTTAGCTGCCATGTGGGTGCTGGGAATCGAACCCAGGTCCTCTGCAAGAGCAGTGCTCTTAACCACTGAGCCATCTCTCCATCCCCTTCTTTTGTTTTTTTGAGCTTGGCCACTCTTACTGGAGTGAGATGATACTTTAGTGTGGTTTTAATTTGCATTTCCTTAATTATTAATGATGTTGAACACTTTTTAAGATGTTTCTCAGCCATCTTTACTTCCTTAATGGTGAAGTGTCTGTTCATGTCTTTACTCCATCTTTTGAGTAGGCCATTTGTTTTCTTACCTCTTTGATTTTAGGTAGTTTATATATTCTGGATGTTAATACTCTGTCAGATGTATCAGTGGTAAATGTTTCCTCCCACTCTGTGGGTTTTCTCTTCATTTCCTTGATTGTTTCTTTAGCTGTACAAAAGCTTTTGAGTTTGATGAGGTCCCACTTGTCAGCTGTTGTCCTTATTTCCTGTGCAGCTGCTGTTTGATTTAGAAAGTCTTTTCCTACACCTATGTCTTGTAGATTGCTGCTGACTTTTTCTTCTATTACCTTCAGGGTTTCAGGTTTCAGATTGAGATCTTTGATCCACTTGGAATTTGTTCTACAGGGTGAGAGGTAGGGATTTAATTTTGTTCTTCTACAAATGGTGATCCAGTTTTGCCAAAAATCGTTTGCTGAAGATGTTATCTCTATTCCATTGAGCTTTTTTGGCCTCTGTAGAATATGAGGTGGCTGAAGTTATATGAGCTCAAGTCTGGATCTTCAATTTTGTTCCGTTGGTCAATGGGTCTGGGGTGTTTTTTGCCAGTACCAGGCTGTCTTTATGACTCTAGGTCTGCAATATAGGTTGAAGTCTTGTAAAGTAACCCCCCCCCCCGTATTGCACTTTTCACTCAGGGTTGCTTTAGCTATTCGGGGTCTTTTGTTTTTCCATATAAATTAAAATTTTTTTTCCAAGTCTGTGAAAAAGCTCATGAGGATTTTGATTGTGATTGCATTGAATCTGTATATTAATTTGGGTAGAATGGACATTTTTACTCTATTAATCCATGAGCATGGGAGGGGGGTCTTTCCATCTTTTGATGTCATTTTCAATCTCCTTGAGGGTTTTAAAAGTTTAATTGTAGAGGTCTTTGGTGTTTTGGGTTAGTTGTTTTTTGTTTGTTTGTTTGTTTGTTTGTTTGTTTTTGAGGTTACTGTGATTGGGAAGGTCTCCTTATATTCCTTCTCCAGTTACTTATTTTTGAAGAAAAGAAAGGCTATTGTTTTTTCTAGGTTTATTTTATATCCCGCCACTTTACTGAAACTTTTAATCATCTCTATGAGTTTTCTGGTGGAGGTTTAGCATCCCTTAGGTAAACTATCATATCATCTCCAAAAAGGGATAATTTTACTTCCTCTTTTCTGGTTAGTACTCCTTTAATTTCACTTTCTTGCCTTGTTGCCCTAGTAAGTGTTTCAAGCACTATATTGAAGAGGAGTGGTGAGAGTGAGCCTTGCTGGGTTCCTGCCTTTAAAGGGAATGCTTCCAACTTTTCTCCATTTAGGATGATGTTGGCTGTGGGTTTCTTGTATATGGCTTTGATCACATTGAGGAATGATCCTTCTAGTCCAGTTCCCTCTAGGACTTTAAACATGAAGGGATGCTGGATATTGTCAAAGGGTTTTTCTGCATCAATTGAGATGATCTTGTGGTTTTTGTCTTTCAGTCCATTTATGTGTTTTTTTTATTTATTGATTTACATATGTTGAAACATCCTTGCATCTCTGGCATGAATCCAACTTGTTCATGATAGATGATATTTTTGATGTGATTCTGTATGAAATTTACAACCATTTTTTGAGAAGTTTTGCATTGGTGTTCATTAATGATATGGGTCTATAGTTTTCTTTCTTGTTTGTGTCTCTGCTGGGTTTTGATATTAGAGTGATACTGGCTTCATAGAAGGAATTTGGGAAATTTCCCTCTATTTGTATCCTTCTGAAAAGTTTGAGTAGTAATGGTTGTAAGACCTCTTTAAATGTTTTATAAAATTCAGCTGTGAAACAATCTGGACCTGGGCTTCTTTTAGATGGGAGGCTTTTTACTTATCTTCAATTTCCTCAAGTATTATGGATCTTTGCTTGTCTGGTTCACCACTCCAAAGGCTGTACTTTGCTTTTGCCTTTGTCTGTACCATGTCTGTACACTAGTGTGAATTCTCCTTCAGAAGCACTCCTACTAAGACTACTGTGTTGAGGAAACTTGTGTGGTTGAGGTTGGGAGAAATATGGGAAGAATTGTAACCACCCCCATTAGCAATTTGATAGTTATGATTTTAATATCTTAAGGTACCTCCATACTTCTATCCATCATGACCACCAATGTTTTCACTAGAAATTTAAAGGAGATCCCTTTTCTCCACACTTTCATTATCATTTATCTCCTCCATTCTTTAATTTTTTAATTTTTATTTATTTACTTATTTATTTATTTATTTATTTATTTATTTATTTATTTATTCATATGAATGTACTGTCTGCATGTAGGTTTGTGCACCCAAATCATGCTATGCCTCAGAGGTCAGAAGAGGGTGTCGGATTTCCCTGGAACTGGAGTTCTCCTGGAATTGGAGTTATGGATGTTTCTCAGCTGCCATATGAGTGCTGGGGATCGAACCCAGGTCCTCTGCAAGAGCATTCGGTGCTCTTAACCACTAGGCCATCTCTCTCCAGCCCCTATCTCCTCCATTCTTGATTGGTTTATTTTCAGAGTTAGGAATTTTTGGTATATGAGTGGAGGGTATGTATGAATATTGTAGAGTAACATAAGAACAAAAGAATGAGGAAAAAACTAGTTTGTCATGACATTGTGTGTAACTATTATTTATTTTATGGGAGTGCTTCTCAGTATTTCTTATACAAGACTGCTTGAGCATTTGTCTAAGCTTTTTCTAAAATATTACACAGTAGTTAAAAGTATCAGGCTGGTGTAACTTAACCTTTCTGGATGCTTAATGACCATACTTGATGCCCATACCAATTTGGTCAAGGGTCTTAAGGGATAACTTTGCTCCTTGCCCTCAGAGTTCAACTAAGTCCCAGGGTGCTATGCATGGGGGCATCTCTTGAAATGTCCTGCAAATGTGAGTCACCAGTCTTCCTGGGCAAGAAGGTCTTGGAGATCCACTAATGGGACTTTAGCCAGTGTCCAGTCTATAAAGGGAAAAGTCTGCTCATGCTTTAAAAAGGGAAGCCTGGTCTAGCAAGACCTGATTTTGTTCTTGAGTGGATGGAACTGATAATTGAAAAGCCAAAAGGAGCCAGGGGCTCCCTCCCCTCCCCAAAAGAAAAAACCTGAGTGACCCTTGAATACATCCTCAACTGACTTTGAGAAAACAAAAACCTTGGTTAATCTGGGCTAACTGTGTCACCTTAAACATCCAAAAGGAAAGTATAACCAGAAATAAATAAACACTAAGGGCTGAGAAATTGTACTTCAGGTATAAAACTTTGAGATCTTAGTAAAAAGACAAAAAGTAAAAAAAAGAGCACAGTTTGCCTGTCTTACTGGCAAGTGCAACTACCCTGTGGCTGCCACTGCTTTTGCCATCCTTCAAAGACATGAGACACAGCCTTTCAACCTTCCAATATGGACTGAAGACTCATGTCTCTCCAAGAATCCTCCAAACCTTCAGTGCCAGATGGGGACTGCTGAGACATCCAACTTGTAGACTGAGCTACTACCAGGGTTTCAGCCTCTTCAGGGTATAGACTGCCAATGTTGGACTACCCACACTGTATCATGGAGACCAGTACAGGAGGATCAAGGCAGGACGTGGTGATTACGGGACCTCATTTGGTGACCATGGGGAGGGAAAACCCCAATGTGGAGCCCAAGGGTAGAACTGATGGTGGTTTGGGCTTGCCAAGGAGGAGACTTCGGACATGACATCTTTCAGCCTAATAAAGAAAAAAAAATCATAAGCTGAAGATGCTAAAACCTATGATATGTGTGGCATGCATATGTGCATATTTTGGAGTGATGCATGTTGGAAGGAATAACTGGGTCAAAGAACTGACCGAAACCGTGAGCTTCTGCTGGAAACAGTCAACTTCTGCACTGAGAATTTTGAGAGAGACTGAGAAAAAGATGAAAAAAAATGTTTGGCAGAATGCATGAGCTCTGGTGGGGTGGGAGGCAGGGAGGGGGGCACAGGTCTAGATTTTATTTGTAATTTTGTATGGAATGCACAGAGCTTCAATAAAAGTTGACTTTGAAAAATCAAATAAAACANGTGAGAGTTTTAAAGATCAGAATCATGTGATTAAATGAATTGTTCCTGCTATCCTGAAAATAGATTGCTGTAGGTCATAAGGGAAGGCTGGGGTTAAAAAAAAAAAAAACAAAAACAAAAAAAAAAAAACACGGTTGTTTTGCTTGTCTTACTGGCCAAGTGCAGCTACCCTGTGGCTGCCACTGCTTTGGCCATCTTTCAAAGACATGAGACACAGCTTTTCAATCTTCCAATATGGACTGAAGATTCATGTCTCTCCAGGAATCCTCCAAACCTTCAGTGCCAGATGGGGACTGCTGAGACATCCAGCTTGTGGAATGAGGTACTACTGGGGTTTCAGGTTCTTCAGAGTATAGTCTGCCATTGTTGGACTACTCAGGCTGTATCATGGAGACCAGTACAGGAAGATCAAGACAGGACACGGTGCTTACTGGACCTCATTTGGTGATCATGGGAACAGAAAACCCCAGTGTAGAGCACAAGGGCAGAACTCAAGGTGGTTTGGGCTTGTCAAGGAAAAACCTACAAACATGACATCTTTCAGCCTAATAAAGAAAAAAGTCATAAGCTGAAGATGCTATAACCTATGATATATGATATACGCATATTTTGGAGTGATGCAAATTGGAGGGAATAACAATAACAGCATCAACAACAAAAAGACGGGCAAAGAACTGACTGAAATGGTGAACTTCTGCTTGAAACAGTAAACTTCTGCATTGAGAATTTTGAGAGAGACTGAGAAAAAGATGAAAAACGTGTTTGGCAGAATGCATGAGCTCTGGTGGGGTTGGGGGCAGAGAGGGGGACATAGGTCTAGATTTGAAATTCTGTATGAAATGCACAAAGCTTCAATAAAAAATTGGCTTCAAAAAGAAAATATTGAAAATAATACTGAAATATAATATTTAAAGTAACAAAATAATACTTGGTTTGAGGAGGTAGTTCTAGATTTATTATTCTGATCATGTAAGGTCTTGTATAATTTCATACCAATTTTAGGGTTAATTTTTCTATCTGATGAAGATTGCATTGATCTGAAAATGGCTTTGAATAAGGTGGGAATTTTAACTATATTAAGTCTTTCAACTCACATAATGGTGTATTTTAACCAATGTGATGATTGATCTTGGTTGTCAACTTTTTGGACTTTAAAATCACCATGGAAATAAGTGTCTGAGCATTTTGTCTGGGATTATATAGCTCAGGTTAGTTTAGGCGAGAAGACCCACCCCACCCTAAATGTGTATGGTACCATTCCCTGGGCTGAAGCTCTGGGCTGCATCAAAAGGAGAAAGCTAGTTGCATCCATTGGTTACTTGTTCTCAAGTGTGATGTGCTCAACCACCTGTTGCTACCAAGATTCCCTCCCATGATGGGCTGTACTCTCAACTGTGAATCTAAATAAAGTCTTCCTTCCTTGGATGCCTTTGTTATGCTTCTTAACACAGCAACAAGAAACTAACATTGTCTTATACTATTTTATCATTTTCACTATTTAAATAGGAATTTCTCTTAATTTCTTTTGAGACAGGGTCTCCCTGCAGTCCCAGCTGGCCTAGAACTCACCATGTACACCAGGATGGCCTTGAACTTACAGAGATCCACTTGCCTCTGCCTCTCGAGTGCTGGGATTAAAGGCATGCACCACCACAACCAGAGGATCTTCACTTTTGTTCCCTTAATTTTTTTCAGATAATTTATTATTTATAGAACAACAAATAATTTTATACCCTATAGTTTACTGAAGGATTTAATGAAAAGACTCCTTTCTTTTATGAGGTCTTTAGAGTCTTCTAAATTTAAAATCATGCCTTATGCAGATAGAGTTAATTTAACATCTTCTTTTTCTATTGGAATACCTTTTACTACCTTTCTTGCCTAATCACTCTAAATAAGACCTGTAGTGCCATGCTGAATACATGTAATAATTATTTTGGTCCTGATATTAGAAGAAAAGTTTTAGCTTTTAAATCAAGCTGGCAGTTTGAATGAGAATGTCACCCACAGTCTCCAAGTATTTCAACACGTGGTCCCCAATTCATGGCACTGTTTGGGGAGGGTAATATAATCTTTAGTGGACATGGCCCAGCTGGAATAAGCACATCACTGGGGATGGGCTTTCAGAGTCCTTAAGCCTTGCTGAATTTCCATTTTATCAAAGCTCCCTGCATTTACTCCTGCATCACTTGGCTTTCTGCTCTGGCCGACTCTGACAACATGTCTCCCCTGCCATTGTGGACTCCAACCACCTTCAAATTGTCAGCCAGATGAATTCCTCCTTCTATAAATTGCCTTGGTCATGGTATGTAATCACAGGGACAGAAAAGTAACTAATGTAACTAGTATGAGTAATTGTAACTACAGACATGGCAAGTGCCTTTATATCATTTTGAAGCAAATTAGTTCAATACTTAGATTGTTCTGCATTTTGGGAGGTTTTATTTTTATTGAAGTTTTTTCCATTTCATACATCATTTCTTAATGAAATGTAGGCCCATCCCCCCTTCCTTGTCCCCCACCCCTACTCCACCAGAGCTCATGCATTCTGCCATACATGTCTTGCATTTTTTTCAGGCTTTTAAAAAGTTTTTTGATGCAGAAGTTTACTGTTTGGGGCAGAAATTTAATGTTTCATTCAGTACATTGACCCATCTTTTTTGTTGTTGTTGTTCCTTCCAACTTTAATCGCTCCAAAATATGTATATATACATGACATACATATACCAAAATTATGACTTCTGTTTCAGAATTCACATTTTAACAGGAGAGTTGTATGCAGGTAAAGAAAAAATATTATTTTACATTTCTACATTACATAGCAAGTTGATGAGTAACATCAGGTAATATATTTACTAACAAAGGAAAAAAAAGAATTTATTTGGTTGCCTTACAAATGGAGATTTGGTGCGAGGATTCACTAATGAGGGACACCATACATTGTTTTTCTGGAACTGTATTACTTCACTTAACATAATGGCTTCGAGTTCCATCCATTTACATGCAAAGATCATCATGTCATCTTTCTTTAGTGCTGCCCAGAATTCCATTCTGTAGATGTACCACATTTTCTTTATCCACGCATCAGGCGAGAGACACTTGGGTTGCTTCCAGCTCTTCACTATTGTGAAGAGAGCTGCAATAAACATGGTTGCGCATGTATCTCTGCAATAGGATGAGTCTTGTGGTATGACTGGGTTAGGTGGTAGGCTCATTTTGAGTCTTTTTAGAATTCTCTACACTGCTTTCCAAAGGGGTTTCACTAGTTTGCATTCCCACCAGCAGTGAATGAATGTTCCTCTTTCCCCACAACCTCTCCAGCATTTGATATCCTTTGTTTTCTTGATCATAGCCAGTCTTACCAGAGTAAGATGAAATTTTAAAGTGGTTTTAATTTGCATTTGCTTAATTATTAGCAAAGTGGAACACTTTTTAAGATGTTTCTCAGTCACTTTTATTTCTTCATTTGTGAAGTCTCTGTTCAGATCTTTACTCCATCTTTTGAGTGGGTCATTTGTTTTCTTGCACCTTTGTTTTTTGAGTAGTTTATATACTCTAGATATTGTTCTGTCAGATCCATCACTGGGGAAGGTTTTCTCCCACTCTGTGGGTTTTCTCTTCACTTCTTTGATTGTTTCTTTTGCTGGACAGAAGCTTCTGAGTTCAATAAGTCCCCACTTGTCAATTATTGATTTTATTTCTTGTACAGCTGCTGTCTGATTAAGAAAGTCTTTTCCTATGCCCATGTCTTGTAGGTTACTGCCAATGATTTTTTTTTCTATCATTTTCAGAGTTGAGGGCTTCTCATTGAAGTCTTTGATCCATTTGGAGTTTATTTTTGTACAGGGTGAGAGGTAGGGGATTAATTCTATTCTTCTATAAGTGGTGATCCAGTTTTGCCAAAACCATTTCCTGAAGATGCTATATTTCCTCCTTTGAGTTTTCTTGGCCCCTTTGTCAAATATGAGGTGGCTCAAATCGCATGTGCTCAAATTTGGATCTTCAACATCTTTTTTGTTGTTGGTGGTGGTGTTTTTGAGACAGAGTCTCCCGGTAGCCCCAGCTGGTCTGGAATTTGCTTTGTAGACCAGGCTGGTCTTGGACTCACAGAGATCCGCTTGCCTCTGCCTCCCAAGTGCTGGGATTAAAGGCAGGTGCCACCAAGCCCATCAGATCTGCAGTTCTGTTCTATTGATCTACACATCTGTCTTTGTGACGATACCAAACTGGTTTCATGACTAGAGCCCTGTAATATAGTTTGAAGTCTGGTATAGTAACCCCCCCCACACACACATTGTTCTTTTTGCTCAAGGTTGCTTTGTCTATCTGGGGTCTTTTGTTTTTCTACATAAACTTTAGGATACTTTTTCTAGGTATATGATGAAGCTCATGGGGATTTTAATTGGGATTTCATTGAATATGTGTATTACTTTGGACAGTATAGTCATTTTTACTATATTAATTCTTCCAATCCATGAGCATGGGAGGTCCTTCCATCTTCTGGTATCTTCTTCAATCTCCTTCTTCAGGCATTTAAATTTTTCATTGCAGAGATTTTTAGTGTTTTTAGTCAGGTTTGTTCCTAGATATTTTTGAGGCTATTGTAAATGGGAAGGGCTCCTTGTATTCCTTCTCCAATTGGTTGTTATTGGTATAAAGAAAAGCACAGAAAGAGCACAAATAAACAACCTAACACTGTGACTAAAATCACTTGAGAGACAACAAATGATTCCTAAACCCAACAGATAGGAATAAATAACAAAATCAGAGCAGAAATCAATGAAATAGAAACAACGAAAACAGTACAAAGAATCAATGAATCCAAGAGCTGGTACTTTGAAAAGATAAACAAGATAGATAGACCTCCAGCTCAATTGATGAAAGGAAAGAGCGAGCAACTGCAAATTAATAAAATTATAGATGAAAAGGGATACATCACAACAGATAACAAAAAGATCCAGACAATCCCATCAGAATACTTTAAAAACTTATACTCTACTAACTTTGAAAACCTAAGAGAAATTGATATCTGAATTCATGAAAATAACCAAAGCTTAAACAAAAAGAGATTGATAGCTTAAACAGACCCATAATATATGAGGAAATTGAAACTACTAAAAATCTCCCAACTAAAAAAAGCCCAGGCCCAGATGGATTTATGGCAGAATTCTATAAGGCATCTAAAGGGGACCTATAGCCATCATTACAAAAATTACTCAAAAGGATAGAAATAGAGGGAAATCTCCCAATTTTCTTCTATGAAGCCAGTATCATTCTAATACCAAAACTAGGCAAAGATACAACCAAAACAGAAAATTATAGACCCATTTCATTAACGAACATGGATGCAAAAATTCTGAACAAACTACTTGAAAACCACATACAGGCATGTGTCAAAAAGATCATCCATCATGACCAAGACAGATTCATAGCATGGATACAAAGATGGTTCAATATTCATAAATCAATAAATGACATAAAGCATGTAAATGGACTGAAAGACAAAAACCATATTGTCATTTCTTTTTTTTTTTTTTTTTTTTTTTTTTTTAGAGACAGGGTCTCCCTGTAGCCCTAGCTGGCCTGGAACTCGCTCTATAGTCTATAGACCAGGCTGGCCTTGAACTCACAAAGATCTGCCTGCCTCTCCCTCCCAAGTGCTAGGATTAAAGGCGTGAGCCACCACACCTGGCTTGGTCATTTTAATTGATGCAGAAAAGGCCTTCCATAAAATCCAACATGCTTTGCATGACATGGGTGCACCAACCTACATGCAGACAGTACACTCATACACATAAAATATAATAAATTTAAAAAAATTAAAAAAAACTCCAACATGCTTTCATGTTTAAAGTCCTAGAGGGAACTGGACTGGAGAAAACATTCCTCAACATAATTAAAGCCATATCCAAAAAACTCACAGCTAACATTATTGCAAATGGGGAAAAATTAGAAACATTCCCCTTAAAGTCAGGAACCTGGCAAGGCTACCACCTTTCTCCACTCCTTTTCCATATAGTGCTTGAAATGCTTGCTACAGCAATAAGATAAGAAAAGGAAATTAAAGGAGTACTAAATGGAAAACAGGAAGTAAAACTATTCCTTTTTTCAGATGACATGATAGTTTACATATGTGACACCAAAAACTCCACCAGAAAACTCCTAAAAATGATTAACATTTTCAGTAAAGTGGCAAGATACAAAATTAACTTAGAAAAACCAGTAGCTGTTCTGCATTTTTTAAAATACTTTTTAAATTTTATTTATTTTTATGTGTATGAATGTACTGTCTTCATGCAGGTTTGTGCACCCATGTCATGCAATGCCACAGAAGTGAGAAGAGGGTGTCAAATGCCCTGGAACTGGAGTTAAAGTAGGTTCTCAGCCTCCATGTGGGTGCTGGGAATGAACCTGGGTCCTCTGCAAGAGAAGCCGGAGCACTTAACGGCTAAACCATCTCTCCAGCCCTGCTGTTCTGCAGTTTTATCCTATTTCTTCCCAATTCATCCCTGCATTTTTCTGGTTATTCAAATGTTTCTTCTAGTCTTTCTAAATTTCATAGTAAAACTATAACAGTATGTGTTACCTTATTGCTTTGATATTTATTGTTATGTCTCTTCTTTATTTTCTAATTTCAAGAATTTGGATTTTCATTTTGTCCCCCTAAATAACTTAAGGGTATTCTAATTTGGTTGAACTTTTAAACTCTCTTTAGATTTTTATTCACTCTTTGAGAATTTCATGTGCATATTCAGTATATTTATCATATCAATTCACATATCTCTTCTAAGTCCTCACTTCATCATGACCTGCTCCTAATTTTATATCCTCTTTTCATAGCCCTCTGTAATGTGCCCCTGTTAATGGGTGTTGAACTACCCACTGGAGCAGGAATAGTCCCCCAGGGGCTGCTTCTCTAGGAAAATTAGCTTTTTAACCTGCAGCCCACAAGTGTTAAAGCACCTCAGCCAACAAATAATCCATGTCTGCTGGATTTTTTACTGGCTTGATCTTGTATAGATTTTGGGAGGGCAAGAGAGGAGGTATGATATAGATGTCTCAGTCACTTGTTATCTGCATTCTGACAAACTGGGGGTCACTTTATGAATCACCATCACAGCCAAAAAGAAGCTTCTCTGATGAGAGTTGAGAGCTGTACTAATCCATAGCTATACAGATACCTATTTAAAAGGCAGTATGAAATTGTATCTGTTTAGCAAAATAATAGAAATATGTTCTCCCCTAGGGTATATGGGCTTCTCAGCAATGGATTCTTAGCCAGATTTACAGTACCAGGTCCAGATATGAGTTCCATCCTGTGGAATGGGCCTTAAATCCAACCAGAGATTTATGGTCATAATGTTATGACCATAACCAGTTTGTTATGCCCATAACATTCAGGACACTACTGCACCAATTTTATATATGCCAGGTCAGCCATTATTGTATCTCTCAGTGTTTACAGTTGGTAAGGCATTTGGTAACTTTTCTCCCTCAGCAACCTGAAACAGTGAAGCTAGCCAGTATGGAGCAAGGATGAGGAGATTCTAGGGCAGTACCAGTCTGAAATCTCTAAGACCACTGATTCAAGAGTGCTGTGTCTTGAACAATATGGTCTTATCACCAAGCTATGGTGGGGAACCAAGATAAATGGTAATAGTCTGTTTGTGGGGCTGTCTATTAGACCCCTTGCCAACAATTACAAGGGTAGTATCCCAGATCTGGCACTGGGCTTTTTATTTGGTAACCATTGGCATAATCTCCCATATACTTCCTGTGTTCTGCTGTACCTCTCCCTAAAATCCCCTACCCATGGATTCTCTATATTTTCCTGGTTTCTGCAGGTACCCCAAGTAAATCATGCATATGTAAGAGACTTGAATCTTGGGTCCATATATGAAAGAGAACATGTTGCAATTTTCTTTCTGGGTCAGAGTTACCTCATTTAGGGGTGGTTGTTATCTAGTTCTATCTAGTTACCTGAAAATAAATCATGCTTTCCTTTTCCTCTTTAAAGTTGAATACAATTCCACTGTGCATATGTACCACATTTTAATTTATCTTTTCCTCAGTTGATGGACATTTGGCTATTTCCATTTCTTAACTATTGTGAACAGGACAGTAATGAATATCAAAGTGCAAATGTCTCTTAGTAGTATACGAATCTTTTCAGAATATGCCCAGGAGTGGCATAGCTAGTTAGGCAACAGATCTACTTCTACATTTATACAGAAATGCAACACTGATTTCCACAGTAGCTGCACCAGTGTGTAGGCCCGCCAATAGTAATTTACTCTTTTTCTAATTCCTTAGGATGTACCATTGGCTTACTTATGAACCTTGTTTGTTTCTTAGCAGTTATTAATAACTATAAAATTTCCCCTTATCATTACTTTGGCCTCACCCAAAATTTTTATATATTTTGTTTCATTTTCATTGATACTAAGCCATTTTTTATTTCTGCTTTGGTATATAGGTATTCAAGTCTGTGGTTTAATTTTCACAGGTGTAAAATTTTCAAAATTCATCTTGTCTTTTATTTCTGGTTTTGTAGCATTGTGATCAGAAACTATATTTTCTATAATTTCAGTCTTGTAAGATTTATTAGACTTGATTTATCACCTAACATTTAGTCTACCCTGAAAAATCTTTTCTGTGTACTTGACAATATGTACTTTTTTTCTACTAAGAAATAGAATGTTCTTTGTATGTTTGATAGGTCCCTTTGCTCTATAAAGATAGCTAAGTGTGGGCTTTCCTTATTGGACTTTCTGTCTGGTGATCTAGCAACCATGAATATTATACCCTGCCAAACTTTCCTTTAAGAAGAGATATAAAGCTGCTTTCAGTCAAATGAAAGCTGAGGCAGTTTATGCCCACTAGGACTATCCCTTGAGAATGCTAAAAGGAATTCTTGGACTTGAAACAAATGATTTCTAGCTAACAAAATGAAAATAAAACACTCAGTGGTAAAGACCAATGTATAGTCAAGTTTACAATACTCTACTACTATAATGTTGGTACATGAATCACTTTTTTTCAAAACCAATTTTTATTGAAGTTTTGTGCATTTCACACAACATTTCTTAATCAAATTTAGACCCCATTCTCCCTTCCTTCCCCCCACCACACCAGAGATCATGCATTCTGCCATACATGTCTTTCATCTTTTTCCCAGTCTTAAAAAAAAATTTCGATGCAGAAGTTTACTGTTTTGGGCAGAAATTTACTGTTTCAGTCAGTTCTTTGACCCAGTCTTTTTAATTGTTGTTGTTGTTGTTCCTTACAATTTGTATTACTCCAAAAATATGTATATACACACACCACACATATATCAAGATTATGATGTCTGAAAATAAACAGTAGGTCGGTGAATCACTTTTGATTCTAGTATAAACATTAAAAAAGAAAGTGCAAATATAAATAAAACAGATAATTCTTTAAGTGATAAACAAAAATAAAGCATGACCTTTATAACTTAACTTGTGGTGAGAAGTAGAAATTAAAATGTATGTTTTTTATATGTGATTGAAATTATGAAAATAAGATTACTTATGTAAACACTGTGGTTACAATAAGGAAGAAACCTCCAGTGGACATATGAAAGTAAAAGAGAAATATACCAAAGCATACTACCACAGCAATTCAACAAAAAAGACAGCATTGTTGAAAGAGAAAATAGAACTAGGGCTGGTGAAATGGCTCAGCAAATAAAGGCACTAGTTGATAAGCCTGGTGACCTGGGTTCCATCCCCAGGACCCATGTGGTAGAATGAGAGAACCAATTTCTGCAAGTTATCCTCTAATGTATATGTATATAATGTATATAAATAAACAAATGTAATAAAAACTAAAAAATAAATGAGAGCAATAAAATAGCCAGAAAATAATTAAGAAAAAAATAGTAAGCCCTTATATACCAATAAAACTTTAAATATAAAAATGTCATAGTGGCTAAACCTTTACAAAAGAATCAAGATCCAATGATATGCCCCTTATATGAGACATGTTTAACCTTAAACACACACACAGGTTGAAAATAAAGTCCTGAAATAGTTATTCCATACAAATGGTAGTCAATGTATGTCAAGGGTCACTATACTATACTCCTATATACCAAGTAGATTTTTGTTAAAAAACTTCCCCAAAAGGTATGACATACTTTTAATGTAACAAGTCTATCAAAAGAAATAAGAGCAATAGATATGTAATCATGTAGTGTTGGAACATGTACTTAGATATTAACAAAACTGAGTGAGAAATACTAAAACTCAGACTTCTTCCCAAGGTTTCTCTTATGTCACCATTTTTCTCTTGCTCATTACCTTGTTTCCATAAGTATGAATTCTTGTTATACCAAAATGAATATGAACTGAAATTTTATTAACATTTTCTTAGCTTAGTTTCAGGAATTTTCCAACCCAGGAAATACATTGCCAAATTAAACAGATAATTTTATATTGGTATCACTGAAGTGATTATGCATTATCTGATAGTCTCTTGAATAGCTTAAAGGAGCTGAAATAACATATTCCTCTAAATATCTCAATTTATTGATCTCTCTGAGGCAATTAAGCTCCATGTGGTCTAACTGAAATGACCATTATGATTTCACTTGCAAATTTTAACATACGTCATATCCCAATTAGCTTGATAATTAACAGAAGTTATTGGCTTCATGTTACAGTATTAGAGTTTTATTAATTTCCTTCTTGTAATCTGCATTGTATATTCTTTCTAATAAAAAGTTTGCAATACAAAGTAATTTACATAGAAGAAATGGAAAATGGCATCTTCTTTGATAACCACTGTTACCTCAGACTAAACAGCACCAGAACTCATTCTTATTTTTAGAAAAAAAATAAACATAAATTAAAATAAAAACAGAATAAAGAATTTCAATAAATTGTAAATGTTCCAAGTTCAAGACTGAAATTATGAATCTTCTTCAACATGTTCAAAGGAAAACGACTGACATACAAAATTGGCCAGTTGATAGCACTATTGAAATATTTACATTGAAATGCCAAGAGATGGGGCTGGAAAGATGGCTCAGTGGTTGGGAGCGATAAGTGCTCTGGCAGAGGACCGAGGGTTAATTCCCAGTACCCACATGGTGGCTAACAACTGTCAGTAACTCCAGTTCTAGGGGATCTGATGCCATCTTCTGATTTCCATATACATTGCATGATGTGGGTGCACACACACACACCTGCAGGCAATACAAACAAGCACATAAAATATAAATAATTAAATGCCGGGCGTGGTGGCACAGGCCTTTAATCCTAGCACTTGGAAGTCAGAGGCAGGTGGATCTCTGTGAGTTCAAGGTCGGCCTGGTCTACAAAGTGAGTTCCAGGACAGCTGGAGCTACAGGGAGACCATCTCAAAAAGATATATATATAT
>VZQC01003804.1:2798156-2885035 GCA_009823505.1 Rhizomys pruinosus | reverse complement strand
TATATATACATATACATATAAGTATATTATATATACTTATATGTATATGTATATATTTATATATACATATAAGTATATATAAATATATATTTATATGTATATATTTATATATATAGATATATATAAAAGATATATATATATAGATAGATAGATATATAAAAGATATATATATAAAAGATATATATATAAAAGATATAGATATATATATATAAAATTGTAAAAAATGAAATGTTGAAAGATATAAAATCAGCATGTTGCCCATTAGATACACCTAATTTCCCATGACTGGGCTTATTATTTCTTGTAACCCCAAATTCCTTTACCAAATTTCCCATAATTATTTCCTTATTGAAAAGAGGCATCTGAGAGTGGTAGCTCATTCCTCTAATCTCAGTATTCAGGAGGCTAAAGCAGGAAGACCACCAAGAATTCAAGGCCAGCTTATACTACAGAATAATACCCTGACTCGTTAAACCATAAGCAAGCACATAAATAAATATTTACTTAAAAGAAAACTTAGAAAAATCATCGAAAAAGAAAAGAAGATATTAATCACAGCTAATCTCATAATATCAAAATTTAAGTCCATATTATACAAATTATTTTCTAATTAAATATGCACACATTTTTATATTTGCTTTACCACTTTTCATTTAAGTTGTAATATCTGCTAAAAATGGTTGTATTTTTTAAAATGTCTGCCTGCAACATAACAATTCATGGACATTATTTTATCTATGTAGAGGCACAACTGCTAAAGTTGATCTAACTTATGAGAAAGCAGGATGGGTCCCAAGTTCTATTCTATCATAATATAGCGTGTGTTTTTGACACCTGATTGGTATGACTCACTGAAGCAAAACAACCAAAGAAGAGGTCTGAATTACTGTGGGGCAATGGGGTTCTCCGGTGTCCACATGCATGAGTTGCCTGCCTCTCAGCCTGCATAAAGCCATTTTACTCAAGCACTGGGCTGCAGGCCATGGGGGAGGGAGGTTGAAGGGAAAGGAAGAAAAGGACTCAGAGGCAGGTAAACCCTCGAAAGACTCCTGGGAATTGGCCTCAGGAGATCAAAACTCATTTATTTGCAGGTGTTTGGGGTCTTATATACTGGCATTTGGTGGGCTTCTGGTGAGAATGGGGGTGGGGGGTGCATGGGAAATTCAGTGTACTTTCTACAAAGGCTGTGTTTATGTGAGCCAGGAGAGGCTCCAGCTGGTTCTTGAAACCAAGATGTGCTCTTTAGAAATTGCAGAAATGTGACAACCTTTGCTGGAATCCTCAAAAGAAGGCTGCAGGGCTGGTTATCCATTGGCAAGCAGAAGCTGGCTTGAATCCCCGGTCTTTGCAGGTTTATCTTTGCAGATTATTGAGGCTCCAGCCAAATGAAATATTGGGCTCCACAAATTACAAGTTGTCAAAAAGTCAGGAACTTTTGGTAAACCTTGATAAATGATTTTACAAATTAGATTCTGTATTTAGTCAAGAAATATAAGAAAAATATCTCATTTAGTACCTGTGTACTATTATTTTGTAAAAAATGACAATGTAAAAGGTAACATTTGATCAGTATTCAAATGTGTCTTTCTATGACTATCCACAATATTTGTACATATAGGTTATTTTTTATTTTCAAATTAAATATTTTGTTCTATTACCTTCTTTTTCTGATGGTATCTTTATAATAAATGCATTTGTATATGTCCAGTTGAAGGTTGCTTACTCTATAGTTTCATTTAGTATTTAGAAATTTGTTAATTATATATATATATATATATATATATATATCAAAAGCATGCAATATAATGTTTGTATTCATATCAGATTTTTAATGAGCAAATCAAGATAACTAACATATCTATCCCCCATTTACATTTATTTATCTGTGGTTAGAATATTAAAAAATCCTTTGTTCTAGGCATTTTGAAATATATAACATATTGTTAACTACAGTCAGTCTGTGTACAATGGAACACCAGAGATCTTAATTGTAAGTTTGTATCTGTAGACCAATGTCTTCCCTCCCTGCCTCCTTACTCCCATCCACAATCACTTACAGCTATTTTTCTATTTTCTGCATTCTTACATCAATGTTTTTATATTCCACATGTAATGAGATGAGGTAGTATTTATGTCTCTGTGTGGCTTATTTTATTTAACATGGTACCTTCTACAGGTTATCTCCAATGACATTATTCTTTTCTAAAAATATATACACTTTCCTATCATTCATATATACCTCACATTTTCTTTTCTTTATTCATCTCTCCATCAATGGATGCTTAGACTCATTAATTTCACTATAGTAAATAGTATAGCAATAAATATGAGAACACACCTATCTCATTCATATATTGAATACATTTCCTTTGGATATAGGGCTAATATTGGGATTTCTGAACTATTAGTTTATATTTTGTTTTAAAGGGACCTCAGTAATTATAGTAATGGCTGAACTAATTTGCTTTCTAATCAATAATTTGGAAAGGTTTACTTTTCTACATATTCTAGACAATACTTGTTTTTAGTTTTATTTATTTTAGATTTTGATATTAGCCATTTTAACTGGAATTCTATCTTTGTTCTATTACGGCTCTATCTTTTGAAGGTCTCTATACTAGCATTTCTATGATTGATGACAGTATTTTCCCTACTTTTATATGTTGATATATATATATATATATATATATATTTTTTTTTTTTAAACTATATTCACCAAGGCCTCAGGGACCATTGGAGAAGAGGGAGCAGAAAGATTGTAAGAGTCAGGGGAGGAGGTGCATGACCATATGGAAATAGAATCCTACAAGATCCTGAGACCTTGACCATATGAACCTACAGCAAATATGTCAGCATGCACAAAACCAATGGAAATTCAAGCACACAAGACCCCAGCACAGAACAGTGGAAACGGAAGCAGACCCCAATCTTACCCAAAGAACTACTGCTTTGTGAGGAAGAGCTGATCTTCTTGAAGGGAGGGACTGTAAATAGGCTGACTAAACCTCAGTGTAGGAATTTGCAGTGAGGGATATCTGGGGACATAATTTGACTCAATAGGCCTTAACAGAAATGACAAAATGTATGAATTCTGGTGTAGCAGCTGTCGGAAAGTGCCAATGAGGAAGGGGTATAAAGATGATTAAGATGTTCTGTATGAGATACTCAAAAATTTACAAAAAATGAATAAAAAAATTTACAAATGTAATACAGCATATAAATAAAATAAGCTTAAGGACAGAAATCACATGATCATCTCACTAGATATATATATGTAAAGGCCTTTGAAAGTGTTCATGATAAAAGCCCTGAAGAAAGTATGAATAGAAAGAACATATGTTAACATAATAAAGGCAAATATACAATAAATCTATTGCCAACATTATTCCAAATTGAAGGAAAGTCTAATAATTTTCTCTAAAATCAGGAACAAAATAACTATGCTGCACTATCTCTGCTCTTAATAGAATGATTGAATCTTAGCTACAGTAACAAGACTAGAATAGAAAGAAATGGATAAGCAAGGAAAGGAAGAAGTCAAATGTTCCCCATTTGAAGATGGTAAGATCCTATACTTAAAATACCATAAAGACTTCATCCCAAAATCTTAGATCTTATAAACACTTTCAGAAAAGTAGTATACAGAAATCAATATACTAACATCAGATATCTTATTTATGTTACCAGTAACAAGTTTTCCAAGGATGGAATTGGGAAGGCAGGAAATCCCACCCTCAATAGCTGACAAAAAGAGAGAAAGAAAATATCTAGGAGTAAATATAGCCAAGGAGTGAGAAGACTTCTACAATGAAAAGCTTAAAATGTTGAATAAAAAAGATGAAGTTAAGAGATTTCCATTATAACAACATAGTTGCTTTCAGACAAACAGAAATATAACAATAATGTTGTTCAGCTTGCCTTCCATCTGGGAATTTGGTGTTAGCATCCACAAATGAGGGAGGGAGACCATCCGCCGCTTGTTTGGGGGGGGGGGTGTGGGGGCTTTGTTACTTCACTTAGCATAATGGCTTTGAGTTCCATCTATTTACCTACAAAGTTCATGATCTCATCTTTCTTTACTGCCGAGTAGTACTCCATTGTGTAAATGTACCACATTTTCGTCATCCACTCATCTGTTGAGGGGCATTTGGGTTGCAGACTCTGTAGTTACTGTATATAAGTGAAAAGTATCTATTCATATTTTAGAGTAATATAAAATTAAAGGAGGAAAATGTGAATTCCTAAACATAAAAAAGACTGAGAGAAAGATGCAGGATAGTTATGGCAGAGTCCATGATCTGGGATGGGGTGAGGGGAAGGGAAAGTGGAATATGTCAAAACTGAACTGAGAAATGATGTTCGAAATACACAAAATATCAATACAAACATTATAACAAAGATGAAGTTTGGTAATATGGAAAGACCTCCACTGCCCACTGACTAGCAGAATTAATTTTGCGAAAATGACTCTATTGCTGAAAGTGATACACAGTTTCAGCACAATCCTTATGCAAACTCCAATGGCATACTTTTCCTAACTATTGTGTTGGATAGCTTTAGTTGTCAACTTGACACACCTGAGTTGAAGGATCCACAAGTGGAGAATTGCCTCCATTGGACTGGTCTGTGGCCATGTCAGTGGGACATTTTCTTGGTTGTTGAGTGAGGGGGGAGGGCCCAGCCCACCCCTGGTAGTGCCATTGTGGGCAGGTGCCAGTCTTGTGTGGTATAAGAAAGCAGACTGAGCACAGGTGGAGAACCAAGTTAGAAAGCAGTGTTCCTCCATGGCCTGTGCTTCACCTCCTGCCTCCAGTTTCCTTCCCTGAGTGTCTACTTTGGGCTCCCTCAGGGATGAACTGTGACCTAGGAGATATAAGCCAAATAAACCCTTCCCCAGATAAATAAATAAATAAATAAATAAATAAATAAATAAATAAATAAATAAATAAATAAATAATTTGCCAATGAGTTTTAACAACTCACAACAAAACCTTTAACTTGTATCTAATTCTACACTTTTAAAATGAATTTCTTTGTTCTCTGCTTATTACAGCATTACAGTTATGGACTAATTGTCAGTCTTTTGTTAGGCCCAACTGCTTCTCAGTTCTTTTTCCAACTTGATGTTTTCACTGCACTCCCTCCATACTTTTGAATTTTTTCTAATACATTTATGCTCATCATTTTTCATATTTTAACTAGCATTATAACATATTCAGATTCACTTATGATAATTTGTATTGTTTCTCATCAAAGGCAATGATTGACCATGATTGCCTATAAACATGTTAGAAATAAGATATCAGTTCTTAATTCTTAAATTTTTTTTTTATTTTATTTATTTCTGTATGTGTATGAATGTACTGTCTGCATGCAAGTCTGTGCACCCGTGTCATGCAATGCTGCGGAGGTCAGAAGAGGGTCTCGGATTCCCCTGGAACTGGAGTTCTCCTGGAATCGGAGTTTCAGACGGTTCTCGGCCGCCATATGGGTGCTGGGGATCGAACCCGGGTCCTCTGTAAGAGCGGTCGGCGCTCTTAACCGCTAGGCCATCTCTCCAGCCCCCAGTTCTTAATTCTTAAACAGTGTTAGAACAGATTTCTTTAGTTTTGTTTGTTTTTATTTTTCTTCCCATATATATTGTATAACATGTTCTATATGATCCTTACTTATTACAGGACTTAGTACATTTTGTTCTCAAACAGAAACCTGTGCAAAGAAAAATACTCCTAATTTTTGATGGACACAATTATTTATATGTACTTGATGAAATGAAAGTTAAATTAGTTAATTTGAGAATTTAATAATTGTTAAGAAAAGAGTAAATCAACTCACAAATTGTTTAAATTTTCTCATAAGCCAAGCCAGGTGTGGTGGCTCACGCCTTTAAAGTCAGCATCTGGAAGGAAGAGGTAGGTGGATGTCTTTGAGATCAAGGGCAACCTGGTCAACAGCCTGGTTTTCAAAAAGAAAAGAAAGGAAAGGAAAGGGAAAAACAAACTCTCATGAGTATTTTCTATTATTAAAATTTTGAATTTTTGCTCTAGGAAAAAGCAAGGTAGAAGACATAAATTTGTGTTATTTAATACATCATATTCTCCAGGTCAATTGCTAAATCCTGCCTCAAAAGTCTACAATGATGCTGTCTTTGGCTATCTCAGTGTAATTAATAACAATGATCCACCCAGGAAAAAAGAAAAAGCCTCCTGTGAGGAGGAATATGAAAGGTGAGCATTCTTCTGGTAGAAAAGTATAGCAGAAATAATTAACCAATGGCTTTATCATGGAATATTTTATCAGTCTTTAAGTCATTGATTCTTATCCCCAGGTTAGTACAAAAGCATAAGAATTATTATTTTGCATAAAGGATTTGCAAGTGCAGAACTATGCACACCTTTTCTTTGTGGCAAAATAATTGATGAATGAATTTCTGGGGGAAATAAATTGCTACGTTATTTGGAATTGCTTGGTGCTTTAGCTTTCAGGCACTGTTTTATTCTGTTCTTTATTTTCATTGAGGTTATTTTTTTTAATTAAAAAAGATATTATTTTTAGATTCTCTATGCTATTTGGCTGCAAAGTACTTTTTTGAAAATCTCATCTTTGGAGATGAATTCCAATAAGGTATAACCAACTCATTTGGAAATGTTTTAATCAATTCAAATTTTCCTTTTTTAAAGGTATTTCAAATGAATTTATTTTCCTGCTCTGGATTTTGAATTCACAAACTCATAAGTTCCCATGCAGGAACTTGTATGATCACTTCATAAAACTCACCGGGGTTCTTCCTTCCAGTAAAGATATGACAGGGCTGTTTATCAGTAGGTAATAGGACAGATAATTTAACTGTACAAGCTCTAATTGGTCTAATTCACTAACTGACCTCTCACCACTTGATTCACTAGTACAATTGAGCTCTGATAAAGCCTTTAATTGTAAATTGCACACAGCTGTGAGCTGCTTCTCACGCTGGCACAAAAACACTATCATCGACTGTTTCATCTCTGCGACCTGCTAATTTGGAGCATATGTAACTGTTTTTAATGCTGAAGGCTTGACATACCACAAACAGCAGATGTTGCAGCTGCCCTGAGACGCTTTATTTAATTCAATTACGTCTTTTGGAGATATGTAAAAAAGCTAGGCAAGATGAGAGAGGGCAGGAGAATGTTAAAAATGGAGCCCCTGGTTGAGGCCCAGGTGGCTCAATAGGCAAATGATTGGGTGAATGTCTAAATGATCTTTTTAATTGAGTAGACTGACGGCTAATCAGGGTCATGAAGTGTTATCACACTGATGAGCTGAGTGGAGCCCTGGGCTGCTCTGCAATTAATGCTGCTTTTGTGAAAGAAGAAAAAAGAAAGATAATGTATACCATCTGGCAATTGTTTATGATAAAAGCTGCAGTTTGCTGCAAATTCAAGTTAAATGCTATTCATAACATTATTTTTTCTGCTGCTTAGGGCAAGGACACAGATCCTGGGCCTTTGTCTGACTTCTCATTCTCGTTCTCAACCAAAACATTCATTTTCTTTCACGTGTGTTATTATTAATTACTTGGCTGCTTGCTACTGTATGTCCTGCATGGTTCTCTGATATGCCAATGGAAAGCCCAGCATACACTTCTTGGATTCTAAGTCGAATTTCATGCCAATATATCCGATTACAATAAAACAAAGCAGCGGCCAAAGTCACAGCCAAAATCCAGAGAAAACAAGTCAGTTTTTCTTTTCTTTTTAAAAGCTTTTCTCTAAGGGGTATCTGGGATTAAAAAGAAGGGAGCTGGAGAGCTTCACAGCAACAGAGTATCTGTGAAATGATTTCTTATTCCATGCCACAGAGATTTTCAAACTTTAAAGAAGATAGAGATTATTAAAAATGATCATTGTTTTTAGTCTTTCTAGCTTAAGAAATACAAATGTGAAAAGGTGATCAAGAGCAATGTAAAGACAAACATAGTGTTCCAGGAGCTGTCAGGAAGACAATAGCTGTGACACAACCATATACAGCGGGTGTGCTCTTTATCTTCAGTAACTGATAACGCCAAAAATCATGGGTTAGAAAGACGGTTCAGCAGTTGGGAGAACAGCCTGCTCTTGCAGAGGACACAGATTTGTATCCCAGCACCCATGTGGCAGCTAAAAGTTGTTTGTAACTCCAGTTCCATGGGATCAGACGACCTCTTCTGTTCTCTATAGGCACTGCACCACCCAGGTGCACTTACATACATGGAGGCAATACAGTCATATGCATAACATTAAAATAATAAATAAATATGAATTCAAGGATTTCTTTCCAAGTCTGGGAAGAAGCTCATGGGGATTTTGATTGGGATTGCATTGAATCTGTATATCGATTTGGGTAAAATAGGCATTTTTACAATATTAATTTTTCCAGTCCGTGAGCATGTGAGGGCTTCTACACAGCAAAAGAATCAATCAAGGAAGTGAAGAGAAAACAGAGTGGGAGGAAATCTTTATCAGTGATACATCTGACAGAGCATTAACGTCCAGAATATACAGACCACTCAAAAAACAAAGAAGTAAGAAAACAAATGATCTACCCAAAAGATGGAGTAAAGAGTTGAACAGAGACTTCACCAGTGTGGAATTAAAGATGGCTGAGAAACATCTTAAAATGTGTTCAACATCATTAATAATTAAGGAAATGCAAATTAAAACCACTCTCAGATATCATCTCACTCTGATGAGACTGGCTAAGATCAAGAAAACAAAAGAAACCAAATTCTGGAGAACAGAGACCAAATGCAGGCAAAGGGGAACACTCATCCACTGCTGGTCGGAATGTAAACTTGTACAACCATTATGGAAAGCAGTGTGGAGAACCCTTAAAAGACTCAAAATGAACCTACCACCTGATCCAGTCATACTACTCCTGTGTATATACCCAAAAGACTCATCCTACTGTGCAAAGATACATGCACATCCATGTTTATTACAGCTCTCTTCACAATAGCAAAGAGCTGGAACCAATAAAATGCCCCTCAATAGAAAAGTGGATGACAAAAATGTGACACATCTACACAATGGAGTACTTAACAGGCTCTAGAATCAACCCACCACTTATTTTCAGACTCTGTAATTACGGTATATGGGTGGAAGGTATGTATTCATATTTTAGAGTAATAAGGAATTGAAGGAGAAAAATGTGAATTTCTAAACATAAAAAAAGACAGAGTAAGATGCAGGACATTTATGGCTGAATGCATGATCTGGGGTGGGGTTAGGGGAAGGGAAAAGGGAATATGTATAAATTTAACTGAGAAATGATGTCTGAAATACACAAAACATCAATAAGAGCATTATATTAAAATAAATAATAAAACAACCCAAAAATCACTAAGCAAAATATTCTTAATTAAAACATGTCAAAGCTTAAAAAAAAACATGTCAAAGCTCAATTGTGGCTTAGAATACAATGAAATGAAGCATTTCACACACATTGACACTTTTGTTTTAATATTTAAAACACCAAGAGAGTCTGTATTCAAAAGCATAAAATGAGAAGACAAACACAACTTGAAGTTGAGAAATTACCTTTATAATTCAAAATGGAGAAAAAATCACACACAAATACAATGTATAGAGCAAGATTCACCATTTTGTACTCTTTGGGGTTACCTATGATGGAATTCATGATTTCCGGCTTTAAACCTATAATCTTGTTGAAAGATAGGGTAGTGCCTGACACAGAATCTACTTTGATAAAAACAAGTTATCACTGATTTATCGAACATTTATAAAGAGGTTTTACCATTGGTTGCTGTGACAAGCCCAGTGATACAAGAGGCACCATAGAAACTTACAGATAGATCACCTCAGACCTTGAACAAGTCAGGAGGCTGATGGGGCAGACAATTGTTCGGTAAAATTTACTAGAGAAGGAAACGCTGAAATTAAGTGATAAATTGTTATTCATAGGTGGCTTCAGTGTTTTCTAGAAGGCATGAGAAACTGAAAAAAATAAAAGATTGCTTTGAAGTAAATGGATCAGGTGATGTTACAGAAAGCCCTCCTGGGGCATTCCTTCAAAGACTCAATAGTTGTGAAATAACCATATGGGTTCATTGTCAAGAGTATGATGTGCCTGTGACATACCAGAGAAGTATGTATTACCATAGTCCTCATCAGGATGCTGAGACTTCTCCAATGATGAAAGAGAAAAGCATTGGAGAAGCTAAATGAGTCACTTCACAGTTGCTACACACATGTAGTAATATCTGTTCTTGTCTCTGTAAAATTTGTCACCTCGTTGAAAGCATTTCTACAGTTGCTTCTAAAATGATTTCCAGAATACTATGACATGTGATAACTACCTGCACCATCATCACAGAAACCTTAGCTATGGGAAAATCAGCTGTGTAACTATGTCAAAGTTGTTTGCTTCAAAGGTAGGATTTTTCATTGATAAATGTCTATGGAAAGGAAAAAGGGAGAAAACAAATAACCAAGATCATACAACCATCCCAAAGTAAGACAAGATCAGATATAGGAGCACTACAGGACATTTTTAGAATGATTATCCAGATGCAATTAGGCATCCAACAAAGAGAGAGACAGAGAGACGGAAAGAAGTTAGCCAGTAGACCTAGAACATATATTACATTGTGGGATGAAAATGAACTGAAGAAAGAATATCAAGGTCAGAAGTCAACCTCTAGGGATTGGACTTGTGGAAAGTTGGTGTGTTTTCAATTTTTTTTTATTTGAGGGAAAATAATATCAAAGTTTGAGAGATTATAATAACCAGCAATTAACAGGTCCTTATTTTTTTTTCCTAGGGATGATCCTAAAAGCTTTAAACATATCATCAGATTTGACCTTTATAACATCTTGCCACATACATGATATTATTTCTCTATTCTGGTGAAACAAGAACACAGGACAGTCCTATTCTTAAGCCAGATTTATAATGCTATTAACAGAAGCATCTTGTATTTAAATTAGTCTCTAGTTTCAAAAACATATACCATTTAGCACTATGCTTTCTCACTTACAAAGGGAAAGAGTTTTTGGATAAGAGAGTTGGTCATTTTAATATAACTTGAACAGTGCCTATAGTCCAACCACAACATAATTGTTTAAATATGGAAAATCATTTTTTCAAAAAATATTTTGTGAAAAAAAACTGAAAAATATTTTTGTGGGGCTGGAGAGATGGCTCAGTGGTTAAGAGCACTGACTGCTCTTGCAGAGGACCTGGGTTTGATTCCCATCACTAACATGGTGGGTAAGAACCATCTGAGGCCAGCTGTGGTGGAGCACGCCTTTGATCCCAGCACTTGGGAGGCAAAGTCATGTGGATCTTTGTGAGTTCAAGGCCATCCTGGTCTACATAGTGAGCTCCAGGCCAGCTGGGACTAAAGGGAGACCGTGTCTTGAAGAAAAAATTGTTATTTTATCTGATATGTATGAGCATATTGCATATATGTAAGTGCACATGTTTTGTGAAAAGCCTGTGGAGGTCAGGAGTGTGTGTCAGATTCCCTATAATTGGAGTTTTGGATGGTTATTAGCTACTATGTGCATGCTGGAAACCAAACTCAGGTCCTCTGGAAGACAGCCAGTCTTCCAAACTACTGAGCCATCTCTCTAGCCCCAAGTATTTCTGATTTTTCTAGCACTAAACAAACAATTATTCTTGAAGATTGTCTGAGCAAGATATTCAGTGCCATCAAAGTCTCATGAAAAGCTATGGTTTTTTTTTTCTTTTTTTAAACTTTTCTTTTTAAAACAATTCACTTGTGGGTCTAATATAGTGACAAATCCAAATTATTTATTTATGTTTTTCACATTGTGATATTTTTATTAAACAAATACCTATTATGCAGTAGGTAAAAAGAGTATGAAGAAAAAATGAAGTAGCTTTCTTTTTTCCTTGTACTTCTCTATTTTTTTGTTGTTGTTGTTTAAAGGGTTTCTGAGATGATTTAGGACAGAGACACCAGACTCACAACAATAATACAAAGATAAGCAGTACTTCCTGCCTAAACTTGTTTCAAAATTGTGGAGACACCTGACTCCCATATGAGTTCTCTGGTCTCAGTGCTCCATCAAAGCTCCTGAGTTCAGATTGAGTTAATATTACAGTTCTGGCCAAGTGAGCATCTAGCAATAAAGGGCACACACCCAAACAGGTGCACACTGGGGTCTAGCCCCCAAAACCATCCAGCAGCAAGGGAGGGGCCAACATAAGGAGGCCTACCTGGAACGGTACTTGCAAACAGATTTCATAAATCACAGTGCCAGTCAACCAAGTGATAGAATGAGGGAGGAAATGCAAAGATAGAATTTACACAACATTTTAATGTTATAGTTCACTGAGAATGTTGACAAGTGAGCACAAACTAATGTTATAAGTTTATGACACAGTAACAATGGAGACTCTATGAGAACTTCATCTAAATTAAGATACAGTGTCAAAAAGTCTCTCCACACTCACATTGTTGGCATGTTGAATAGTAGGACTGAGAATCAATAGTGCATTGTTTTCATATACTACAAAGCCTCTCTTATCTCTCTCTCTCTCTCTCTCTCTCTCTCTCTCTCTATATATATATATATATATATATATATTCTCATTCTTTGCTCACAATGAATTAAGACCCCATTCTGGTATAATGGTATTAATATTCTAGAAAGTATGTAATTATTTTTAGGGTACATGATACAGAGAACATTTCATACTAAGAAGATGAAAAAGAGAATCCTTGAGTATCGGCTACTTTTCTGTTGCTATTATACAATAGTATGACCAAGGGAATGTATGGAAGGAAGAATTTATTTAGTTTAAGATTCCAGAGGGATTAGAGTCCATTATGGTGGAGAGCCATGGTGGCATCGGGTGGCCAGAGCAAAAAAAGCAAGCACTCACATCTTCAAGAAGACACAGGAAAAGCACGACTGGAATCCAGCAAGGCTTAAGAACTCTCAAAGTCCACAGCAGTGACATTCTTCCTCCAGCATGGCCACATCTACTAAATCCTCAACAAATGTCACCAGCAACTAGAAACAAACTGTCCACATACTAGGAGCCTATGAGGGACAATCTCACTGAGATCACCACACCATGCTAGGTAGATTAAATTTCTCCCTTCAGAAAGGGAGATTGGGGTTTATCTTTGAAAGCTGTGAGCTCAGAGAAGAATAAAGGCTTTGGGGTTCTTCTTCCCAAGCTCACACTACCTCTTTGTATATGCATGCTGTAGTCTGACTATCAGATTTCTTTTGTTTCAGTTTCCTGATCTGTAAAGCAGAAAAATATTCAATAACTCATAATATTGTCATGAGGACTGAAAGTTTTGAGACATTAGGATCTTAGTGTGCTATGTGGTGAGGAGCAAAAACTTCCACAAGGGTTAGAAAATTTTTTTCCCTTATAAGTATTAATGGAGAGAACAAGGCCAGGTCAGGTGCCATAAACTGTATGTATGAAACTGTGTAGAATGCAAGCAATATCCATAAATGCAGAAGATAGCAGGTAGACTAGTAGAAGGTTGATAATTAAAACTGGTAAGTAGGTCTACTGAAACTGTATTCCAACTGATTTTAAAGCCATAAAGTTATTAGTTAAACCTAGCAAGCCACTGTCAGCACTGGAGTGATATTGTACTCTGCAGAGAGGTGGTTTCTTATTTATTCAGAAATATATTGAGAGCTCATTAAATCTTAAGCTGTTAGAAATTAGTAGAAGCTCACTGAACAAAAGAAGGTTAGAAGTTTGTTGAGCCTTTGGCTACAAAAATGGTTAGCTAAGTGAACATTTATCTTCAACCTTTTAACCTTATGAACCACTACTAAATGTAATACTTTGAAAGATCCAAGTAACCAAGAACTTGCCCTTCTGTGGCCACAAATATAAGCTGTCATAGTATTTGCTATGAGTAAAATTACACTGTGTTTTATATCACAGAATGACCCAAAACACCAGCAATAAGCATTTGGTGACTAGGAGGTCATTCAAGAGAGAATATGCCAAGGAAGTAGGAGTAAAGATAAAGGAGTAAAGAATAAGATTCAAACTGCAAGTGCACTCAGTCAAGTGATGCAAGCAATAAGAGGAGTCAAAGGAGAATTGGTCATGACAAAGAAAAATCAGAAGCACACGTACTCATAGAAAGGAATATTTAGAAATGAAGGAAAGACTAGAATCAAATACAATAAATAAGAAAATATTGGGAACTAAAAGACCATTGCAATTAGAAGTAATGAGGAGACTGTTAAATTTTCAGAGAAGTTCCAGGCTTGAAAGCTGCTAACATAGACTAATTGATAGCACTGATTTATAACACTGCTTTTCTGTTCAATAACTTATTTTCCTTGGTACAGTTTATAGCAACACACGTGTGTCCTCCTTTCCTAGTTGTGTCCCACTCTCTTTACACATTGTCCCCTTTTGAAAAGAAGCTACACTGTAAGATCCTGATACCAGAAGCCATGTTTATTTGTTACATTTGCTGCATGCAATATACACTCACTATGTTGAAAAAAACCCACCAAAAGAAATCTTAGCATACAAAACATGTTTTCACAATCTATATTCCATGTATCATTACAAAGATAACTATTGTACATTGATAATCAGTAACCTGCCAAACTGCAACAATACAGATTATATTTTTAACGTGCACTCTATAGAACCACTAGAATTATAAGGGAAATAAAGGTGAATAAGATGTTTTAAACGCAAAGTTTATATCTAAGGAAGGACCCCAGACCAGGAAATTTGTCTAGTTTCCTTTCTTTGCTGACCCTTCAAACACTCCAAGGATACTATGTATCCCTAAGGATGCAATTTTACTAATGCTGTGTTTAACTCATGAACTAGAGTAACTGAAGCACATAGATAATACATCATAGGTTTCTTTTTGCTGAAATCATAACATTACCCTGAGCATCAAAAGTCAGTGTCATAGCAAGAGCTTAGCTTCACCCATTCTGTTAAATCAGGTGTTACAAAAATAGCTATCTCTCCAGTGTTAGATGATCAGAGAGTAAGGGAATAAGTGTTTAAGACAGGATTTACCCTTTTCTCCTGTGCATTCACACGTCCTGGTAAGTCATGTCTTTGTAGATCTTGAGCTTGGTTCATCATGAGGCTTCTTCGACCATTGCAATAACAGCAATTGGGATATAAATAGAGGCTTACCAGTCTGAGTTCACTCTATCCAAGTAGTACAACTATTTGATGAAGAATTTGGCCAGTCTCAATGAAGATAGTTACCTCACCCATGTTCACAACTAATGCACATCATTATGCGAGTATATACCAGACTCAAAGCTACTCAGAGAATTTGAAGAACCTTTGTTGTATTTTATTTAAACCATTAAATTTTATTAACCTCCATGAAAGAAATATTAATACTAATTGAATAAGAGATATGATAGAGAGGAGAGAGGAGAGAGGAGAGAGGAGAGAGAGAGAGAGAGAGAGAGAGAGAGAGAGAGAGAGAGAACTAGATTAGGTAATGAGATCAGTGGATACAACTCAAGGGGCATCATTTCACTTTATTTCTAAATATGAGAGAGGAACTAAGCTCAGGATCATGTGCCAGTAAGCAGGGTTCCAAGTAGAAATGCTGAGTGTGGACACGGAGTAGAGAGTGAACTCTGTCTACAAAAGCACAGGAATTGTGCTTACTAGAGGAAATAAGAAAGCATCAGTGTTGAATGAATGAGGTGAAAGAGATAAGTACCAAATAGTATTTGACAATATATTAATAACTATCATACTACATATAATTAGATCACTCTTATGCAGACTATATGTAAAAAAGGGGGAGAAACATAATATTAAACACTAAAAAAGTAAGATGAATGAACACATAGGTCACACTTACTGAGCTGTCGTCACCAGCTGCCAAGCTACAAATACCTAACACTAGTTATTTTACACCCATATCTATCAGGTTGCCTCTGCTGATGCTATTATCCTTATTTCAGAAATAAGAAAATTGAGATAGAGGGGCTGGCAAGTTTTATGAAAGCTCATATTCAGCTCCAAACTCGTTTTTTCAAAATTAGGTTCATTTGACTCAACTCATCCACAAATAACAGCCTATTCCTTTTCACTGGCTGCAAATGTTTGAATGGTCCATTCTGGAAAAGCTCCCTAATGGTGTCATTACCAAATGCTGATGGGGGTTATGATAGGAATTTAGGGAACACAGTGACATCACAGATGTTTTCTATGTCAGTTACAACAAAGGTGCAGGCATCAATATGTCAGTTTCAGAACACATGGGCCGGTTGGGATGCTGAACTCTGCCACTTACCCCTCTGCTTGCCTGACGTGATATAACCATGAGCCCCAAATACTTCTTACTCTTTGCATCAACAAGGAAATGAAGGACACCTGAGTCTACTCAGTCCAAATTAATCTATTTAGGGAAAGAAGGTAGCAATTTGGTTACAAAGACTATTTAAAATGTCCTTGAGCTACTAAACAAAAAACTAAATTTCTTAGATTACACTTTATATTTTAAATAAATGTCATTATAAACCACTTAGGAAAGGGGATGTCATGTTCCAAGATTTAGCTTTGTGCTTTCTAAAGAGTATTTAATTTAAATCTCCTACAGAACTCTGAGGAAATCATTATCAATTACATGAATAATTTATGGTTCCCTGAACTGATTCAGAGATCCCATAGATGACAGTCAACAGTAATCTAAGGTTCCTTGAATATACATCACGTAAGCTTTTCTTCTTATCTCTTTATAGAATAAGCTTTGTCAGGACTGAGCTCATAAGCTGGAAATTTTTCCTATCACACCATTTACCATTGTTGTGGTAGTGATGGTGGTAATGGAAGTAGTGATGGTTATGGTGGTGCTGCTGCTGCTGGTGGCAATGATGCTAGTGATTGTGGTGACTGGGGCAAGAACACAAAGCCAAATCTCACTTCTGCTATTCAGCCAACAGTATGCTGTGACAAGTTAAAATAATTATTGATGATCACTGTCTAGAAGTTCCAATTCATCTTTTTTCTTTGCTTTGTCAAGAAGTTTGGGGCCTTTTGAGTAATTTCCCCACTGTTACATGGCACAATATTAATCTTGTTATATAGAGGGCAGTAGAGAGATTTCTAAAGAAGGAGGGTTTTCTTTATGCTTGGGGATATTCACAGTGAAAGGCTGCTCCAGCTACCACACCCTCCACCACCCCTCTGCCACCCCCCCACCCCCCCGCAGCTTTCCCAGCACCCACACCTGCAGGGCATAGCAGCAAATGTGACTCAGCAACCAGAAGTGTCACTGAACATCCTCAGAAGTCTCTGGTGAGACATCTCCCTGTGAACTCTGCAGTATCCAAGAGAGATGCTTGTCACCAAGTCCTATGAGCAGGTGCCTCACTACCTTCTCTGCTTCCTGCAAGCCTCTGCACCTCTATAGCAAAGTGCCCATCTCTGCCCCCAAAGTGGGGGCTTTCTCTTCATAAGGGTAACTTCAATTCTGTGTATCAGCTTCAGTACATGGTATATGCTGCCCTGTTTCTGGGTAGTAGCTAGGCACTCATGTCAGTCCCCTGTTATAACCAGAAACACTCTCTATTAAGTTTTCCAGCTAAAATTTCTTTTTTTGTGTGTGTGCCCTGATTTGACTCATACTAATACATAATATGCTCCCTCTTTTCAAAAATTGATTTACCAGGGCTGGAGAGATGGCCCAATGTTTAACTGGATGCTCTTCCAGACGACCCAGAATTGGGTCTCAAAACCCACAAAGCCCCTCACAACTATCCTAATTTCAGTTGCTGGAGATCCAACATCCTATTCTGGCCTCTGTCAGAACATTGCACTCAGAGGTGCTCTGACATACACTCAAGCAAAAAAAAAAAAAAAAAAAAAAAAAAAAAAAAAAAAACCAAAAAAAAAGAAAACCCTCATATACATAAAATAAAAATAAATAAATCAAAATAAAATTTTAAAAATTGATGTGTCAATGTGGCTTTCTAAATAAGCATGCATATCACTATTATAATCATGTTTTCTGAGTCTCATATTCCTCATATTATTTACTCATCAAATATTTGTTAGGCACATTCCAAATACTACAGACAAAGCCTAAGTAGAACCTTATTTAAACTCAAGGCAAAGATATATCCACAAATCACAGTTATGTGATACAATAATTACTGGAACAGAAAGCCATGCTAATTGCTGTGCCACAGTTGTTACAGATGGCCTAGTTCAGCAAATCACCTGCAGGATATAAAATAAGACATGTGGGGTTCTAGAAAAGACCTGGAGTTGCTCAAGAATGTCTGAGTTTGTCTTTATGTGAGTTCTGAAACATCAGTATTGTGCTCGCTCTGATAAAATTTTGACAAAACCAAGTGCAATGTGATAGCGTATCACCTAGAAATTGCCTGCTGCAGCCAGTGGCTGCATAGTCAACAAATGACTAAAGCTTGCCCTCCTCTGTTAACATTAAACGTTTGTGCTGGGGGACATCTGGGGACACTAACTTGACAAAATAGGACTTAAAACAAAAGACAGGATGCATGAATTCCCCTGGAGAGATATGGGAGGGTGCCAAAGGGGAAGGGGGTATAAAGATGATTAAGATGTTCCATATGAAATACACAAAATTTCAGTAAAATTTTACAGCCCCTTCCTCCAAAACACAAAACAAAAAATTATTAAAATGACCAAAAAAAGTAAGGTGGAAAGCAACGTAGGAAGCCCAGAAAAAAAAAAAATATTGAGCATCAAACCAAGAATATGATGATAGAATATTTGAAAACATTGCACAAACATATCATTGGCAGCTATTTTTTATTTGAGATGCAATCCAGTGCAGTTAGAGCATGGGAAGGACAAATGTGGAAACACAGGAAAACAAGATAACCTGGCAATGGCCGCGCGGTTGGGTCAAGTGGCAGAACAGAGCAACAAGGGGCAGAATCAGTTCACAGTCACACTGAAGCATGCCTTTGGGGACAGGACCGTCAGGAGTGGCCAGGAAAACTGCAGCAGCAGACAGCTCAAGCTGGTATTTGGCAATCAGTGCTGGGGGACTGAGAACAAGGGCTCTGAAGAGAGCACAGACCCAGGCAGAAATAGTGCCAGGATCTGCAAATAACAGCTGCAGCTGTAAAGCCAAGTGCACTGTGTGGAAAAGATGTACGTCACATGTCAGTCTCATACACGTGCTTTGGCTGCTGCCATTGCTAGTTCCAACTTTAACATGGATCAGTGGAACACATACATGTCTCTCACTGTGCAGCAATGGCACAATTTAAAATAATTTTAATAATGTAATTAATACTGAACCTTTTGAATGAGATTTTAGTGAGACCTAATTTCTATGAATATATTTGAGGAACCAGCAAGAAATGATTTTCTTTGGAAATAATCCTATACCTGCTCTGTTTCTCTGTACTTGATTAGAACATGAACATTAATTTTGTATGTTTACTAATTATTCATGTATACATGTTTATTCATATAACATGTATATCTTGGTTGAGTTAACAAATTTTTGTGCATTTTGTTTAAACAAAAAGAGATACTTTGTATGTGATATCTATACACGAAAACAATAAAGGATTTTTAAATTTGGCAAATTTCATTTTCATATATTAATTTATGTTTCTATTAAAGATAGAGATTAAAAATGTACTTCCAAATTAATATATGGCAATTTCTTTAAAAAAATTATTGTGTTGTTTAAAATTGAACCATTTCTTTAGTATCTAGTGCAATGAAATAACATGGTCAAACATTGCTCAAATATTTCTAATAACATATTAAATGACCTATTATTATTCTTCCCATAGTGTTGAACACTATGTTCAACACCTCTAATATCAAACTAGCTATCATTTTGGTTTGTGGTATTGGACCTTTGCTGTTAACATTTTCTGTTTTTTTCTTGTACACTACACTTGAAATAAAGTTTCTATCTTGATTATTCCTAGGTACAATCAAAGAGTAAATTTAGGAAGGGGCCTTAAGAGAAGAGATGGAAAAAGAATGTACTGGTTTATATTGGTAGTTCTTATTTTACTTTGGCAGTTATCAATAAAAAAAGATTAGTAAAGGAAGTGTACAGAATGATTTTATAGAAAGAATGGCCTGAATTAAAAATATAAATGATAAAGAAAACAAGTCTGAAAAAAATTAAAATATTTTTTCAACTTGAAAAATATTAAAAATGAAGAATGGCAAAAATGAAATCAACCATTTATCTGTCAAATCTCTTATATTTATAAGTTCATTCTTCTACATATATTGCTTGAGTTTACAGGTCCATGCACATCCTTAAATGATACACACTGAGGAAATTCTCTGTTTTGGAGTGTCTTCTTAAGGTTTCTGTGTCATATAAAATAGTCAATAAAATTATATGATTATTTTGACTTGGTCTTTTATTGTGGAGATTTCATTTATAAATTTTATAATGCATGAGGAAAAAGTCTATTTTCACTCATAATACATTGTGAATATATTCCTAAAGACAAGAGAATCTAGACAAAGAAAGACGAAACAGTGGTGGAGGGAAGATTTGAGGAAAAGTAGTTAACATAGTTATAGTGACTGTTGGGATTAAATGTAAATGGCATATAGAAGGAAATACTAGTGAAAAAGGTAAAAATACAAAAATTACAAATATCTGAAACTGACTCAAAAGCAAATTTCCTTCCTGAAATACATTATAGTAAAACAATTTAAAGTTTATACAAAATCAACTTTAAATCAATGACTTTACAGATGAATTTTAAAGCATACTTTGTATCAGCAGCTAAAGCTCATATTAAATATTTCAGAAGTTGGAAAAAAGATTACAGCTTATAAGTCTAATATTTAATACTGAAATCATTTGAGAATAGAATGAGGAAAATAAGATGGTAGTCACTAAGTTAAATGTTAAATATTATAATGTGTTAACAATCTACTATATGAATCTTTCAATGAGTTAAAATTTTAATTGATAATAAACTGAATTTAATGAGACTATCAAAGTGGGCATGTCATTATAAAATCTAATTTAGACTAACTAAAAAAAAGCTATGTTAATGAGTATCATCATGTATTATATTTACTAAAACACAAAGAAATAAACAGGAATTATTCAGTTTGCCTTCTAAAGAAAGAATTGGTGCTAACATCCACAAATGAGGGACACCACACATTGTTTGTTTTTCTGGGACTGTGTTACTTCACTTAGCATAATGGCTTCTAGTTCCATCCATTTACCTGTAAAGTTCATGATGTCATCTTTCTTTACTACTTTATAGAACTCCATTGTGTAGATGTACCACATTTGCCCTATCCACTTGTCATTGTTTGTCTGGGACTGTGTTACTTCACTTAGCATAATGGCTTCTAGTTCCATCCATTTACCTGCAAAGTTCATGATGTCATCTTTTTTTACTACTTTATAGAACTCCATTGTGTAGATGTACCACATTGGCTCTATCCACTTGTCAGTTGAGGGACACTTGGGTGGCTTCCAGCTCTTCACTATGTGAAGAGAGCTGCAATAAACATAGATGTGCATGTGTCTCTGCAATAGGATGAGTCTTGTGGGTATATACCCAGGAGTGGTATAACTGGGTCAGGTGGTAGGCTCATTTTTAGTTTCTTAAGATTTCACACTGCTTTCCATAGGGGTTATATGAGTTTGCATTCCCACCAGCAGTGGATGAGTGGTACCTCTTCCCCTATAAACTCTCCAGGATTTGGTATCCTTTGGTTTCTGGATCATAGCTATTCTTACTGGAGTAAGATGAAATCTTAAGGTGGTTTTAATTTGCGTTTCCATAATTATTGGCAAAGTTGAATACTTTTTAAGATATTTCTCAGCCATCTTTTCTTCATTTGTGAAGTCTATATTCAGCTCTTTACTCCATCTTTTGAGTGGGTCATTTGTTTTCTTTCTCCTTTGTTTTTTGAGGAGTTTATATATTCTGGATGTTAATGTTCTATCAGAGGTGTCACTGGTGAAGGTTTCCTCCCACTCTGTGGGTTTTCTCTTCACTTTTTTGATTGTTTCTTTCACTGTACAGAAGCTCTTGAGTTTAATAAGGTCTCATTTGTCAATTGTTGACCTTATTTTTTGTGCAGTTGCTGTCTGGTTTAGAAAGTCTTTTCCAGAGATGGAGAGATGGCTCAGCGGTTGAGAGCTCTGACTGCTCTTGCAGAGGACCCGGGTTCAACTCCCAGGACCCACATGGTGGCTAACAACCGTCTTTAAGCTGGGCGTGGTGGTGCACACCTTTAATCCTAGCACTCAGAAAAAATAAAGTTTTGGTTGTCAACCTTAGCCTTCATTTGGGGTACCATGGGAGGGAAAGACCCCAATGTGGAGCAAAAATGTAGGATTGATAGTTGTTTGAGATTGCCAAGGAGGAACCTTCAAGCACTTCCCCTTAAGGAAAACATGACATCTTTTAGGAAAAAAAAAATCTTCCAATTCAAATTATATATATACTGTAGCACTACAAGTTGGAAAGAACAACAACAAAAGAACTGAAAGAGAAAAACAACTCTGTAGGGACTCAGAGAGGGATGCAGGACATGTAGGGTAGAGTGCATGGACTTGGGTGGGGTGGGAGACGTGGAAGGGGGTGCGATTCTGGATTCGATTGATAAATGATATATGACTTATGGAAAAAGTTTAATAATGATAAAAATGATTTAACTACAAACACATCAAATATAAGAAAACTAAACTAAAGAACAATAACAAATAAGATGAAATAGAAAATCAGCTAGTATTTCCTCATGATTGGAATGTAGCTTCTCCCTCACCTTGGTTGCCATTTTGAATGAGTTCTTCAGGTATGGAAGACTGTGAGTGTCAGTAATCAAAAAGCTTAAGTGAAGTAGCACAGTCCCCCCAAATCACATGGGGAATGCTTTCCTTCATTTGTGTTTGCTAGTACCAAATCCCCCAATTGAAAGGCAAGGTGAACCACGTTATTGTTATATTTCTTTCTGTCTGAAAGTAACTGTGATATTATAATGTGAATCTCATAATGAGCCCCAGAATTAGCTTTCCACTTACTTTCAGACATGGTAGTTAGTGTATATGGGCAGGAGGTATATATATATATATATATACATATTTTAGAGTAATATAAAATTAAAAGTAAAAAATGAACTCCTGGACATATATCAGAATTAACATATAGTTTATTCCTGGAGGACATAATCCTGGTACATATATGACATGTACATGGTCATACTTTGGAGTGCTACAGTTTGGAGGGAGCCACAACAGCTCCCTCCAAACTGTAGGACTGGGTCAAGGAATGGACTGCTGTGGTTTAATTCAGCCTAGGACAATAAACCTTTGCAGAGAAAAACTTTGGAGAGACTGAGATAAAGATGCAGGACATATATGGAAGAGTGCATGATCTGGGGTGGGGTGGGGGGAAGAGNAACACTGCTTTTCTGTTCAATAACTTATTTTCCTTGGTACAGTTTATAGCAACACACGTGTGTCCTCCTTTCCTAGTTGTGTCCCACACCTACTTTCTCTTCTACACCACTATAGAGTAACCCAGCGGCAGTTGAAAGAGCTACCACTGTAAGATTCCTGTGCTCTAACCACCCCAAGCCGCCCTGCCCCGCAACCCTGATACCAGAAGCCATGTATTTGTCCAACATTTTGCCTCGCACTGCCACAACCTATCCACACTCACTATGTTGAAAAAAACCCACCAAAAGAAATCTTAGCATACAAAACATGTTTTCACAATCTATATTCCATGTATCATTACAAAGATAACTATTGTACATTGATAATCAGTAACCTGCCAAACTGCAACAATACAGATTATATTTTTAACGTGCACTCTATAGAACCACTAGAATTATAAGGGAAATAAAGGTGAATAAGATGTTTTAAACGCAAAGTTTATATCTAAGGAAGGACCCCAGACCAGGAAATTTGTCTAGTTTCCTTTCTTTGCTGACCCTTCAAACACTCCAAGGATACTATGTATCCCTAAGGATGCAATTTTACTAATGCTGTGTTTAACTCATGAACTAGAGTAACTGAAGCACATAGATAATACATCATAGGTTTCTTTTTGCTGAAATCATAACATTACCCTGAGCATCAAAAGTCAGTGTCATAGCAAGAGCTTAGCTTCACCCATTCTGTTAAATCAGGTGTTACAAAAATAGCTATCTCTCCAGTGTTAGATGATCAGAGAGTAAGGGAATAAGTGTTTAAGACAGGATTTACCCTTTTCTCCTGTGCATTCACACGTCCTGGTAAGTCATGTCTTTGTAGATCTTGAGCTTGGTTCATCGAACAATGATGCAAAAGGACGTTCTCCTAAACGCAACCCAATCAATGACGAGAATTAACAGCAAAACAGAATATGGAAAAACTAAAAGAGGGACTATAACCAAAGTCTGAGCCTTGCACTCTCATCCAAGTAATAGAGACAACAACTAATTAGAACGAAGAATTTGGCCAAAAAAAGTCTCAGATGAAGATAGTAACTCAACCAAATAGAATAAATCAAACAATACTAATAGAAACACAATCAAAATATGCAGAGGTAATATACCAAGCACCTCTCACAAGCTACTCAGAGAACTTTGAAGGGAACCTTGTTGTATTTTATTAATAAACACATTAAAATAATTTCATGTTAAGGCCTCAGTAAAGGAAAGAATAATTATACTTAATTGAATAACGAGAGTATCTGATAGAGAGGAGAGAGAGAGAGGGAGAGAGGAGAGCAGGAGAGACGGAGTACGAAGAGAGGAGAAGGACCGAAGAGATGAGATAAGAAGAATACCTAAGGATAAATTACCGAAGAATAAGAGATCAGTTGGATACAACTTCAAGAGAGAGGCATTCATTTAACAGCAAGTGTCAGAATCTACTTCTAAGATAATGATAAGTGACGAACTAGGAACGCTCTCATTGGGAGTCATGTGCCATAGTAAGCAGGGTTCCATAGTAGATAATCGTGAGTGGAACACGGAGTAGCCAGACAGAGCTGTAACATACTGCAGGCTCTACCTATATGAATGTAAGAATATGTGAGAAGACTTACCCTAGAGGAAATAAAAGAAAAAAGAACAAAATCAAATGATTTAAAGTGAATGAACACATGAATGAGGTGAAAGAGATAAGTACCAAATAGTATTTGACAATATATTAATAACTATCATACTACATATAATTAGATCACTCTTATGCAGACTATATGTAAAAAAGGGGGAGAAACATAATATTAAACACTAAAAAAGTAAGATGAATGAACACATAGGTCACACTTACTGAGCTGTCGTCACCAGCTGCCAAGCTACAAATACCTAACACTAGTTATTTTGATCATTATCCCATTAATACCTAAAAATCAGGTTGCCTGCTGCTGATGCGAATTATCCTTATCAGAAATAAAATATAAGATGTGATAGTAGTGCTTGATCTAAGTTTTATGGAAGCTTCTAGGTATTCATGCTCCCTCTTAAAAACTCGTTTTTTTCATAAAGATTTAAAATGTCATTGACTCAAAACTCTTATCGACCACTTATAACAAGTCAGCCGATCCTTTTCACTTTGGCTGCACCAATGTTGAATGGTATCCATGTCTCTCTTGGAAATATAAGCTACTTCATAATTACCTAATGGTGTCATTACCAAATGCTGATGGGGGTTATGATAGGAATTTAGGGAACACAGTGACATCACAGATGTTTTCTATGTCAGTTACAACAAAGGTGCAGGCATCAATATGTCAGTTTCAGAACACATGGGCCGGTTGGGATGCTGAACTCTGCCACTTACCCCTCTGCTTGCCTGACGTGATATAACCATGAGCCCCAAATACTTCTTACTCTTTGCACTGTTATCAACTAGAGTGGAAGAATCGAAGGAACACCTGAGATCTGACTTACCCAGTACCAAATAATATAATTTTATCATTATTAGGAGAAAATTTATTAGACGTAGCACCAACCTTTTCATTGGTTTATAACAAAGACTATTAATAAAATGAATTCCTGTGGAGCTACTAAACAAAAAAAACAACTTAAAGATTTATTTTATAGAAATACGGACATTTTACCTATCCATAAAATTAATTATAAAAAGAAAATGTCTTATATTAAACACAACTTTAGACCAAAGCCAAATAGAATTGATACAAAATGCTTCCAAGCATTATAAGCAATTTGTAACTGCTATATGCTAAGAGAACCAAAGAAAGTATATATTAAAATTTACAAATTACACAAATACAGTGAACTCTTGAAGGAAATTCATTACTCAATTTACATGAATTAATTCCCTATGGTTCACCTGAACAATGGATTCAGAGATCCCATTAGATGACAGTCAGACAGTTAAGACCCCCTCTTAATAAAGGTTGGCGTCTCGTGAAAATATACATCACGTAAGCTTTTCTTCTTATCTCTTTATAGAATAAGCTTTGTCAGGACTGAGCTCATAAGCTGGAAATTTTTCCTATCACACCATTTACCATTGTTGTGGTAGTGATGGTGGTAATAATGATAGTAGTGTCATGGTTAATGGTGGTTGCTGCTTCGCTGCCTTTACATTATGGGATTGGTGGCTTAATGATGCTAGTGACTCTGTCTCGAAGGTTGACTTGCAAGGGCAAGAACAACTAATTTAGCTCCCAAATTTCCTGACTATCTTGCGTGCTATTCAAGCCGAAATACATGTTGCTGTGACAAGTTAAATAATTATTGGATTGATCCCCACTGTCCCTAGAAAAGTCCAATTACAAGTATCCTACTTCTTCTCTAACTTGCTTTTTGCAGAGAAAGAGTCTGGAGAAGAGCCAAATATTGGTAAATTTCCCCATCGTTTACACCTAGAAGAAGCACGAAATGTAACCTCTTGTTAGTATAGAGCGACCCAAAAGTAGAGAGATTTCTAAAACAAGAAGGAGGGATATTTCTTTGTGGCTTCGGGATATTTCACCCAGTAGAGCGAATGCTAGCTCCAGCTACCAGCACCCTCCAACCACCCCTACTGTCCACCCCCACCCCCCCGGCAGCCCTCCTCCTCCAACAGCAACCCACACCTGCAGGGCATAGCAGCAAATGTGACTCAGCAACCAGAAGTGTCACTGAACATCCTCAGAAGTCTCTGGTGAGACATCTCCCTGTGAACTCTGCAGTATCCAAGAGAGATGCTTGTCACCAAGTCCTATGAGCAGGTGCCTCACTACCTTCTCTGACAATTCGGCTCGCAAGCCTCATGCACCTCTTCTTATAAGCAAAAAAGTGCCCCATCTCTGCCACAAAGTGGGCAGGCTTATCTCTTCATAAGGAGTGAAACTATCAATTCTGTGTACAGCTTCCAGTACCATCGCGTATATAGCTGCCCTGTTTCTGCGAACGGTAGTACGCTAGTTCACTCATCATGTCAGTCCGCCTGTTATAACCAGAATACATCTCTCTATTACCCGTTGCTATCCCACTAAAATTTCTTTTTTGTGTGTGTGCCCCAGTATGTAGTCAACTTTGGAGAAAGATCCATGGGCTGCTGAGAAAAAAAAAAAAATACCAGGGCTGGAGAGATGGCCCAATGTTACCTGGCAGTATGCATCTTCCAGACGACCCGTAATTGGGTCTCACCAAAACCCCACTAAGGAAGCATTCCACTCCCCTCACAACTATCCTAATTTCAGTTGCTGGAGATCCAACATCCTATTCTGACCTCCAAGGCACTGAACAACACGGTACACTTACACACAATCAAGCAAAATGAGGAGTCCATTTGCTTCCATTTCTTTTTTTAAAAAAAAAAAAAAAAAAAAAAAAGACAAAAATAAGAAGAAACAAACATACAACAAATAAAAAAAAATAAAAGAAAAAAGAAAAACTTTTTTTTTTTAAATTTTTTTAATAAAATAATAAAAATACAGAATAAAGAATCCAAATTATAAATTTCTTAAAAATTGAGGTCAGGAACTGTGGCTTTCTAAAATATAGTATTGCATGATCTACTATTAATAATCATGTTTCTGTAGTGGCTCAAGTCCTCATTATTACTCATCCAATTTAGTTAGGAGCGGCAAGACGTGCCCTGGCTAAGTGAGCAAAGAAACCACAGAGCTGAAATAATCCACAATACAATTACAGACAGCCATAAAGCCTAGTAGATACAACTCCCTATCCTCAAACCTCCCAAAGGCAGATAGGATGATAATCCACAAATCACGAGTGGATTGTGATACAATAGATTACTTGGTAACACTAGGCAACAGCCATGCTAAGTATGCGGTGCCACAGTTGTACAAGATGGCTAGTGCTTTCAGCAATTATCACCTTTGACAGGATATAAAATAAGATCCGAATAATGAATGAGGAGTCTATGAAAGTGAACACTATGGCGATTGCTCAAGAATGTCTGGAGTTTGCTTTATTGTGAGTTCTGAAAACACTCAGTTATTGTGCTCGCTCTGAATAAAATTTTTGACATAAACCAAAGTGCAATGTTGATTTAGCGTACACCTTAGAAATGCCTGCTGCAAGCTCAGTGGAACTTGCATAGTCAACAAATGACTAAAGCTTGCCCTCCTCTGTTAACATTAAACGTTTGTGCTGGGGGACACATCGGGGACACTAACTTGACAAAAATAGGACTAAACAAAAAGACAGGATGCATGGAATTTCCCCTGAGAAGATATGGGAGGGTTGCCAAAGGGGAGGGGGATAATACTTATTGAAAAAACTATTAGGAAGCCTTATCCGTATATTGGACGAGGGATCTAGATGTTAAGATGTTCCATATGAAAATACACAAAAATTCAGTAAGAATTTTAAACAAGCCCCTTCCTCCAAAACACAAACACAAAGATAGAAAATTATTAAAATGACCAAAAAAACCCAGAGGAAGTAAGGGTGGAAAAGGCATACGTAGGTAATTTGCCCAAGTAAAAAAGAATGGAAAAATTAGTGGTGTTGAGCATCAAACCGAAGAAATGATGAATAGTGAAATATTTGAAAAGTGGTATTGCACAAAGGACATGATGTCATTTGCGAAGCTATTTGTTCTTATAAGGTGATAATGAGTTATATAGCGAGTACGCTAAGGTGCCTGGGCGACTCTCGAAGTGTAGAGGAGCGGGATTAAGACCAGGAAGGACAAATGTGGAAACACAGGAAAACAAGATAACCTGGCAATGGCCGCGCGGTTGGGTCAAGTGGCAGAACAGAGCAACAAGGGGCAGAATCAGTTCACAGTCACACTGAAGCATGCCTTTGGGGACAGGACCGTCAGGAGTGGCCAGGAAAACTGCAGCAGCAGACAGCTCAAGCTGGTATTTGGCAATCAGTGCTGGGGGACTGAGAACAAGGGCTCTGAAGAGAGCACAGACCCAGGCAGAAATAGTGCCAGGATCTGCAAATAACAGCTGCAGCTGTAAAGCCAAGTGCACTGTGTGGAAAAGATGTACGTCACATGTCAGTCTCATACACGTGCTTTGGCTGCTGCCATTGCTAGTTCCAACTTTAACATGGATCAGTGGAACACATACATGTCTCTCACTGTGCAGCAATGGCACAATTTAAAATAATTTTAATAATGTAATTAATACTGAACCTTTTGAATGAGATTTTAGTGAGACCTAATTTCTATGAATATATTTGAGGAACCAGCAAGAAATGATTTTCTTTGGAAATAATCCTATACCTGCTCTGTTTCTGCAAGATAGATATCGTTGATCCAATGGTAGCCACCCCAGTATGACATATAATTTATGAAATATATAGAAATTATAGAGTAATTACATGATTATAAGCGATGAACCTCAATTCAAGGTGAATAACTGTAGTGACCATCCTGGTGAGTTACCACAAGAATTTTGCTGCATTTTGTATTAACACAAAAGAGATACATATGATGTATGTGACTTAGTCCTATGAACACGAAAACAAATAAAGACTCTTGTTGGCTAACTGGAGAGTGTAGGTGGGCCAAAGTTTCATTGTTGTTATCTGATGACATTCTTAGCACTTTAATTCCCGTGTGGCTTACTACTTATAAAGATAGGAGAGTAGAGGACAAGAAAAGTGCCTAATTCCAAGAGGTTATATTGAGTGGGCAATATATCTTCTAAAACACAATAGTTATGAGTCCGTGTGTTGATTTGAAACCTTGAACCAGCATCTCTTTAGTATTATGTCCGTTGACAATAACCCACTAAAAAGACATGGTCAAACCATTGCTCAAATAGGTTATCTAACCTAACAAAATAAGATTCAAATGACCTATCTCATTAATTGCGGTTCCCATTAGTGTTGAGACACTATGATCCAACGACCGGTCTAATATGACACCACACTAGCTACTACATTCGATTATGTAGAAGCTAATTCGCACTAAAATCTGCTGTAGTAAAAAACGAAATAGTTTCCTTGATTTTCCTTGTACAGCGGTTAGTACCAACAAAATTATTAAGCCACCCCAAAAATAATATTAGTAGCTATATGAACTTTGATTAGGAATAGTGGTAAAGTTATCCTAGATGGGTGAATACAATGGCAAAAAAGAGTAAAATTTAGGAGGGTTGGCCTTAAGATTTAGAAAGAGATGGAAAAAGAAGTACTGGTTAGTAGTAATTGGGGTGAATAACTTCTATTAACCTAATTACCTTGGCCAGGAGTATACAAATAAGTAAAAAAAACCAAACAAAGATGTTTATGAGGAAGGAAAGTATTACAGAATGAATTGGGTTATCAGAAAGAATGGCGGTGCTGAAGTCAAGGACTGAGTATGAAGACCAGCGAAATGAGTAAAAGAAAAGCAGAGTAAGTCTGGAAGAAAAGAATAGAAACCTATAAATACCTTTCGAACAACTCCCCTGAAAAATATTAGAAAAATGTAAGAAGTGGCAAAAAATGATGAATCAACCATTTTTATGCGTGTGACCAATAATTCTGTTATATTTTATAAGTTATTCTTTCTACAATATATTCTTGAGTTTACAGGTCCATTTGCACATCCCTTGAACATTGATACACAACTGAGGAAATTCTTCTGTTTTGGAGTGTCTTCTAAGGTTTCTGTGCTCATATAAAAATAGTCAATAAAAATTATATGATTATTTGACTTGGTCTTTATATGGCTCCGGAAGATTTCCATTGTATAATAAATTATAATGCATGAGGGAAAAAGTTCTTATTTCACGTGAACGGAAATACATTGTGAATATATTCCTAAAGACAAGAGAATCTAGACAAAGAAAGACGAAACAGTGGTGGAGGGAAGATTTGAGGAAAAGTAGTTAACATAGTTATAGTGACTGTTGGGATTAAATGTAAATGGCATCTTATGAAAGGAAATACTAGTGAAAAGTAAAAATAGCAAAAAAATTACAAATGATCTAGAAAAAGCTGACTCAATAGAAGGCGAAATAATTCCTTCCTGAAATTACAAATTATAGACCAAACAAATTTTAAAAGTTTTAAAAAAAATCAACTTTAGAGGATCAATCGATTACAGGATGATTTTAAAGCATAACTTGTGGGTGAGGAGGAATCAGCAGCTAAAAGACTCCATATTTCATATGAAAGGTAAGGTTTCACAGCAAGAAGTTGGAAAAAAGATTACAGCTTATAAGTCTAATATTTAATACTGAAATCATTTGAGAATAGAATGAGGAAAATAAGATGGTAGTCACTAAGTTAAATGTTAAATATTATAATGTGTTAACAATCTACTATATGAATCTTTCAATGAGTTAAAAATTTAATGATAATAAACTTGAATTTAATGAGACTATCAAAGTGGGCATGTCATTATAAAATCTTAATAGACTTAACTAAAAAAAGCATGTTAAATAGTAGCATCATTATTATATTTACTAAAACACAAAGAAATAAACAGGAATTATTCAGTTTTGCCTTCTGTAAAGTGAAAGAATTGGTGCTGTAGAATCCACATGGTAATGAGGGACACCCACATCTATTTGATATGGCCTTTTTCTAGGGGACTGTGTTACGTGCACCCTCTCTAGTAGCCACCCTACATGGCTCACAAGTAGTCCTGCACCCGATAACCAACTTTACCCTTCAGCTAGAGAGATTCAAATGATGTCATTATTGCTCGTGAGCTACTGTGATATAAGAACCTCTACTGGCAGACCCAGCATTTGTGTGGAATGAGCCTGTTTACCATTGACCAACAAGATATGTGTCCCGCTCTCTCGCACTCCTCTCAGTCATTAGCGGTACTTGGAGTTCTGGTGAGGCATGTGTTACTTATTCACTATACGCTGCGCCTGCGACATAATCCGGACTTATCAGTATGCTCAACTTCCCATATATACCTGACAATTAAATGTTGCCAGTAATGTCATCTTAATTTTTACTACGATTTATAAGATATACTTCCCTATTGTCGAATCAGATTAATGATGTACCTAGTCATGGCTCTGATCAACACTGTCAGTTGGAGGACCACTTGGGAGGCTTCCAGCTCTTCACTAGTGAAGAGAGCTGCAATAAAACATAGATGTGCATAGTGGTCTCTGCAATAGGATGAGTTCTTTGTGTAGTTATACTCCCAGGATTGTGGTTATAACTGGGTCAATATCGGGTTGGTAAGCTCATTTTTAGTTTTTAAGAATTTCACACTGCCTTTTCCACAGGGGTTTGTATGAGTTTACATTCCCTACCAGCAGTGGATGAGTGGTACCTCTTCCCCTATAAACTCTCCAGGATTTGGTATCCTTTGGTTTCTGGATCATATGCATATTGCTTACTGAGTAAAAGATGATAATTTAGTGTGGTTTTGATTTGCGTTTCCATAATTATTGGCAAAGTTGAATACTTTTTAAGATATTGGGTCTCAGCCATCTTTTCTTCATTTGTGAAGTCTATATTCAGATCATTGCTCCATCCTTTGAGTGGGTCATTCATTTACTTATGGGCTCCTTTGTTTTTGAAGGAAGTCTTATATAATTCTGGGATGTTAATAAGTGTCCCAAGGATCGAATGATGAGGTTGCCTACCACTGGCGGGAAGGTTTTGTACCTCCCACTCTGTGGGTTTTCTCTTCACTTTTTTGATTGTTTTCTTTCACTTGTACAGGCAAGCCTTGAGTTTAAATAAAGGTCCTCATGTTGTCAATTGTTGACCTTATTTTTTGTGCAGTTGCTGTCTGGTTTAGAAAGCTTTTTCCAGAGATGGAGAGAATGGCTCAGCGGTTGAGATGCTCTGATGCCTCTTGCAGAGTGACCCGACGGTTCAACTCCCAGGACCCACATGCGTTGGCACACAACCAGGGCTTTAGCTGGCGGGTGGTGCACACCTTATATCCTAGCACTCCAGAATAATATAAAGTTTTGGTTGTCAACCTTAGCCTTCATTTGGGGTACCATGGGAGGGAAAGACCCCAATGTGGAGGCAAAACAAAGTGTGATAGGATTGATAAGTTGTTTGAGAGCCTTGCCAAGGAGGCAACTTCAAGCACTTCCCACTGTAAGGGAAACATTTGACATATTTAGGGAAAAAAAAATACTTCTTCACACTATACATAAATACATATATGGTATATTATAATGTATAAAGTATATATTATAGAATGAATATAATATAGTTAATAGTCAACTACAAGTTGCGAGAGAACAAATCTCACCAAAAGAACTGAAAAAAAAAGAAACTCTGGAAATACTCAGAAAAAAGATTACAGGAACAGTATCACAGAGTGCAGGGATTCAGGTGGGTTGATGGGGCATGGAAAGGGGTAAGGCTTATTCTAGATGTCACATTGAGAAATGATGTATGGAATAGAACAACAATGTTTAATAACAAAATTATAAAACATTAAGATGAAAAAGACGTTGTGTCCTACACCATATGCCTGTTACCTACCAAATGTTTTCTTCTAATATTTTCAGATTTTGGTAGGTTTCACAAAAGAAGGTCTTTAGAATCCAGGTTTGGAGTTTGAATCTTTTTGTACATGGGTAAGTCGTGGTAGCTGAGAGTTTAGTCTTCTGTTTCTAAAAAGTTAGTGATTACCAGTAGTAGTTCGGAACACCTATTTGGCTGAAGATGTGTCTTCCTCATTGGGTCATTCTGGCTCCCTTTGTCCCACATGATGTGGCTGAGTTTGTGTGCCCTCAGGTTCAGATGAACCCATACAACAATTGATTCGAGCTTATCTACAGGTCATAATAGCCTGCTATATAAATGGTCAAAACCCTAAATATGATTGGAATGATAAACCTAGAGTATTATTGGTTCAAGGGAGAAAAGTGCAAACATAAATTCTGGAGGCAATAAATCTGATAGGCTCCATATAAGCAATATTCTTGGCAATGAATGAAAAAAATTGGAAAAGGAACAACATATTAACAAACAAAGACTGGCAGTCAGAGAACTGACTGACCAGTGAGTAAAACTTAATGCCGACAAAATCGAACAGTGATCAAAAATTTATTTTTTATGACTTGCTCCTTGGGTAGATATTAAGTTCATAGCACACTCAATTTATCCAAGACTGTCAGTACCTCGAGGACAAGTATTCATCAGGCATTAACCACTTGCCCAACCCCATCGCCCACCCCACCCCATCCACAGAGTCATGCATATCTAGCAGTAACTACATAGAATAGAAGAACTGCTCGCCTTGACGTATACTTTTCTCGTAGCAGAGTAATTTCCTTTCACAATATGGCACAAATGGTTTTAGACAATAAGTGATAATTTAAAATGCAAGTATCAAGAACCTTCAGTGTAGTTAAAAACCAATTTGGAACAGTTGTGCCCAAACCCACACAGCCCAGACATGGGTCCCACCATCCAGCAGGGGGGCTTCTATATTCAATCAAGTTGATCAAATGAGTGTCCAGACTATATTGCTGTAGTTTCACCATTCACCCCAATTGCAGCCCTTACATTCTGCCATGCCCCCTCTTCTGCAGATTGTTCCCTAGGCTTAGAAAAGGGGCACAGGTGGATGAGAACATCAAAAATTTTAAAAAGACTGAAAAAAAGATGAAAGACATGGATGGCAGAATGCATGAGCTCTGGAAAGGAGGGGGGCAATGAAAGGGAATTGAATCTAAATTTGATTAAGTAAAGTAGTATGAAAAAAATGAAAGTTCAAAAAAATAAATAAATAAAGTTCAATAAAAAAGAGTAGAAAAAAAAAGAATCCAGATTTGTTTTACTTAAAATCTGTATAACAATAACTTTGGGATTGGCACATACAAATGTTCTCTATAATTTTTCTGTTGTACAGTATCATTTTGTAGCATTCTCTTTTACCGGTAGGATGATTTAACTTAAAAAATTAAGTTTGCTTCCCAAGTTAACCACAAGCAGTCACCCAAAACAGCTTGGGTGAATTTGATGAAATCTGAGCCTTGAATCCAGCCTATAGGTATGTGTAATGAAACTGTCTTTTTGAGACTCATGGGTCAAAAAAACAAAAACCTAAAATAAAAAGGAGGGATACATATATATATATGAAACTTTTTATCAAAAACTTTGCAATTCAAATCTTAAAACTAACTACGGGAAAAGATTTGTATGTTCCAACAGGTCGAAATGTCACCAACTTAATGGCTGAGAAGGAAAAGATACACCTTTGCATTGTGTAGGATGTACCAGGAAGTGCCAGCAGAAAGGTTGGCCCGTCTGAACATTGAAAGGAAGAAAAGCCTCAAATTGCTACAGACATCAAACCCTCTGTGGATCCTACTTGTAACAACTATTTATAATGAGTCCTAATGAAACTTACCTTCTAGGTGCCACAAAGTTTTAATACAAGAGACTTTCTTACCTCCCCTCCATAGAACAAGGAGAAATATGATGATGATGATGATGATGATGATGATGATGAGGTCGTTGTCTAACTGTAAATTGGAGCCAACTGTTGTAGAGGTAATCTCTTATAAAACTGGTAAAACTGCCTTCTTTAATTGACTGATAGACATAGGAACTGCAAAAAGGATTATTCTCTATTCAGAACCAAATATAATACTAAAGTCTCCTTAAGCTATGCACTTAAGCAAAATATATTAACACAGGAGAGCTCTGATATCAGCAATGGATTATTCTACCAAGGAGATATTGGCCAGGGGATCCAAGCCCCCCCAAAAGGTAAAGGCTTCTTGCCTGTAAACTGGGATACCTGCAAGAAGAGAGGCGATAAGGCCCTGCTGTCGAAGACCTGATGTAAGCATGGGAAAGATGTATTGAAACTGCACTTGCAAGTGTACAGTTGGTCTCTGGAATACCAGAGAGTGTTACCAAAGGCCACTAAACCAATAAAGCAAATATTGGTCTCCTTAAGTCAAGCAATACTCCTCTGTCAGCACCAGCTACACCTCTCTTGCCTGGAAATACTGTGCAGCACTGGCACCCATATGTCTGTATATCCCAAATCTAATTGGCTATTAGCTCTCTCCTTGGAGGAATAATTCAGGGCTGATGCCACAAGCTTACATCCTCTAGTGGTTAGGAGATATTATAAGCCACAGTAAGACCCTGAAATATTTTACAGAAAAGATGTAATTCATGGATTAACATACCATCCAAATATCTGTGTCTATACCAGAGTAACCTACCATAACAATTAGTACTGTTTAAATACCTATATATCTAATTGCTTGTGCTTCATTAGTCGGATTGAAAGGTTATTCCTGGACAAACTGTCAGCCCATGAAAGGAAACAGCCAGAACTGACCAGAGTCCAAAACAACAGCTCCAGAGAAAGTAGACTGTTTTGCCTCTCGTCCACCTGTGCCCCTTTTCTAAGCCTAGGGAACAATGTGTGGAAGAGGGGGCATGGTAAATGTAAGGGCTGCGATTGGGGTGAATGGTGAAACTACAGCAATATAGTCTGGACACTCATCTGATCAACTTGATTGAACATACAAGCCCCCCCCCCAGCTGGATGGTGGGACCCATGGGCTGTGTGGGTTTGGGCACACCTGCTTGCAAATTGGTTTTACATGAAGGACGCTTGTACTCATAAATTATTACTTATTGTTAAAAAATGAAAAAAATAAGTAATAGAAAAAAAAAAAAAAGATCAGCCAGTCTCTGACCACATCTAGGAGAAATCAAGCAGCAAAATAAACAGTAGTAAGCTGGTAATGAATGAATCCAGAGGAGAACTGAGTCTATAGCAATGAAAATAAACATGAAGAGACTGGAAAGTTCTTCCTAACCATTGAATGACAGCAAATGAATTCAGGAAGAGTGACAGGAATAGCACTATTTGTCTGCTACCATTATGGATGTGACAATAGAAACTATTGAGAAAAATATAAAACAAATGGTATTTATATGATAAAGAAGTATTTTCTTGGGGCTGGAGAGATGGCTCAGTAGGTAAAAGCACTGGCTGGCCTTCCAGAACACTCAGGTTTAGCTAGCACCCACATTGTTAACAACCATTCATAACTCTAGTTCCAGGGGATCCGACTCCCTCTTCTGGCCTCCACTGCCATTGCATGACACAGGTGCACAAGCAGGAAAAATACACATAAAAGAAATAAATGTTTTAAAAATAAAAAGAATCCAAAAGTTATGTGGCAATTAAAAATGTCACAGTTGTTTGACACACTTCCTGTCAAGAGACTGAGGCTAATGCTTCCCCCATACATACCTCCATGCTGCACAGGTGAGCATGTGATTTCTGAGATGCTGTGTCCGTCTTTCCTTCTCTCTCTGGGATTCTCTGCATTGGGGGACATCAGATGCTGTGTATTAAGGATTAATCTTTCCAGCTCTGAGTGTGTCATCTTTTAACCTCAACATCTGGACTTGCCAAACCTTTAGCACAGAAGCACTGGTCAACTTCTTTTGCTTGCTTTTTTCCCATTAAATTTGTCTTCTTCTTCTTCTTCTTCTTCTTCTTCTTCTTCTTCTTCTTCTTCTTCTTCTTCTTCTTTGTATTCTTCGTATTCTTCTTATTCTCCTTATTCTTATTCTTATTCTTATTCTTATTCTTATTCTTATTCTTATTAAAAGAAACCTATGTTAAGAAATACAAAAATAGGGGGCTGGAGAGATAGCCTAGCAGTTAAGAGCACCAACTGCTCTTGCAGAAGACCTGGGTTCGATCCCCAGCACCCACATGGTGGCTGAGAACCGTCTGTAACTCCAATTCCAGGAGAATTCCAGTTCCAGGGGAATCTGACGCCCTCTTCTGACCTCCAAGGCATTGTATGACATGGATGCACAAACCTACATGCAGACAGTACATTCACACACATAAATAATATTAAAAAATAAATAAAGAAATACAAAAATATTCAATAAAATTTGACAATCATTCATTAAACATGGATTTTTCAACTAATTTAAAGAGGATAAATAAAAATCGGTCAACAGTAAAATATTTTAAAGCATGCCCTATTACATCATGAATTACATGAGAATTTAACATTAACGTAAAATACTGGTTTTTAGTTTTTATTATTCAGTCATGTTCCACCAGGTTAATAGAGTAAGAAAATATTGTAAAAGTTTTAATAGAAATAATACAAAACTATAATCATTACTAAAAGAAATTATTATATAAGTAAAGCATCATCTACTTAAAATTATAAAAACTGGTTAGCACAAACAGAACTACATCTGAAGATTTAAAATCTGAATCAGACTTATGACTATTTTCACTCAGTAAGCATCGTATAAGAAACACTAGACAATTTCTAGGACTAGGTCTTGAGAAACCCAATTTGCTATGAAAATAGTGAGAACAAATATTTCTCTTGAAATATCCCAAATGTGCTTACTGTCCATGTCAGAAACTCAGTGATTCTTGGACAGCTATGGTGGAGATATAGATACATTTTTAATAGTGGTTTCATTTTTGGCCTGATGTAGTGAACCTAAAATTTTATTAGATAGTTCAATAACAAGGGTAAAAAGTCAAAGAGAAGACACTTTAAACCCATGTAGCCAAAAAAGATTATTAATTATATATATATAATATATATATATTCTAATATATATATATTAGAATATATATAATATATATATATTCTTTTTCAGAACTGAATCTAATTAATTTTATGGATCAAACTTATTTGGGGCTGAACTTTTCTCCTTTAATTATGAGAATTGGAAAGGAGTTTGTTTCCTATGTTCATTCTATATCTTGGGAAAAAATAAATGGCAAAATAGTGTCTTTTTAAATAACTTTAAGTTTAACTGGGCAATCACCTTTTATTTATTTTAAGGGATTCACAATATAAGAGCACAGTTGTTTTCAGATCACATTAACATTGCTCACTTTGCCATACAACTAGGCAATTGGCGCTAGCATCCACAGATGAGGGATATCATTCTTCGTTTGTTTTTCTGGGACTGTGTTACTTCATTTAGCATGATATCTTCTAGCTCCATCCATTTACTTGCAAAGTTCATGATGTTGTCTTTCTTTACCTCTGCATAGAACTCCATTGTGTAGATATACCACATTTTCTCTAACCACTCATCAGTTGAGGGGCACTTGGGTTGGTTCCAGCTCTTCGCAATTGTGAAGAGAGCTGCAATAAATATGGCTGTGCATGTATCTCTTCATTAAGATGAGTCTTGTGGGTATATACCCAGGAGTGGTATGACTGAGTCAGGTGGCAAGTTCATTTTGAGTCTTCCAAGGGTTCTCCACACTGCTTTCCATAGTGGCTGTATGAGTTTATATTCCTACCAGCAGTGGATGAGTGTTCCCCTTTCCCCATAACCTCTCCAGCACTTGGTATCATTTGTTTTCTTGATACTAGCCAGTCTTATTGGAGTGAGATGATATCTTAAAGTGGTTTTAATTTACATTTCCTTAATTATTAGTGACATTGAATACTTTTAAAGATGTTTCTCAGCCATCTCTAATCCTCACTTGTGAAGTCTCTGTTCAGCTCTTTGCTCCATCTTTTGAGTAGGTCATTTGTTTTATTTCTTCCTTGTTTTTTGAGTAGTTTCTATATTCTGGAAATCAATGCTTATATAAGCCATTATTCTAATAGGAAATAATTAAAAATAGACATTTTTTCATAGAGTGCAGGCATAATTTTGAATATTGCCCAGCAATGGAATGTTCTACTTTAGTAACATTTAAGGAACTAAAGATACTGGCATTGGTATACAAGAATTTTGGGAAAAAAAATGTGCTGTGCAGGACACAGGTGAAGTCCACTCACACCATGAGCTGGGTGCACACTGGTGTTGTGCTGCATGTAGTGCTGGCAAAATTGGACCATCATTTGTAAAAGAACAAAATTAAACCCCTACCTCTCAGGTGAAGTCCACTCACACTATGAGCTGGGTGCACACTGGTGTTGTGCTGTGTGTAGTGCTGGCAAAATTGGATCATCATTTGTAAAAGAGCAAAATTAAAACCCTACCTCTCACCCTGTACAAAAATCAATTCCAAGTGGATCAAAGATCTCAACGTGAAGCATGAAACCGTGAAGGTGATAGAAGAAAAAGTTGGTTACAAGCTACAAGACATAGACATAGGAAAAGACTTTATAAATCAGACAGCATCTGCACAGGAAATAAGGTCAACAGTCTACAAATGGGACCTCATCAAACTCAAAATTTTCTGTACAGTGAAAGAAACAATCAAGGAAGTGAAGAGAAAAGCTACAGAGTGGTTTACCAATGATACATTTAACAAAGCATTAATGTCAAGAATATATAAACTACTCAAAAAACAAAGAAGTAAGTAAACAAATGACTTACTCAAATGATGGAGTAAAGAGCTGAATAGAGCCTTCAATAGAGAGGAATTAAAGATAGCTGAGAAACATCTTAAAAAGTGTTTAACATCATTAATAATTAAGAAAATGTAAACTAAAACCACTCTCAGATATCATCTCACTCTGATACGACTAGCTAAGATCAAGGAAACAAAAGATGACAGAAGATGGATGGCTTGTGGTTTTCTTATTCAACATTTTTTAAATACCAACCCGATTTACTTTTTTATTTTTTGTGTATTTCTGACATCATTTTTCAATTCAGTTTAGGCATATCATATTCCCTTTAAACTTTCCCCCACCCTACCCCAGATCATGCATTCTGGCATAACTGTCCTGCATCTTTCTCTCAGTCTTTTTTTATGCTTAGGGAATCACATTTTCCTCCATTAATTTTATATTACTCTAAAATATGGATACATACTTTCCACCCATATGTAGTAATTATAGAGTCTGAAAATAAGTGGTGGGTGGATTCTAGAGCCTGTTGAGAGATTTACATTATAAGAACATAGTTATCAGATAAACAGAAATATAACAATAATGCTGTTCAGCTTGCCTTTTGTCTGGGGGGATTTTGTGTTAGCATCAACAAATGAGGGAAAACATTAGCCATTTGATTTTCTGGGACTGTGTTACTTCACTTAGCATAATGGCTTTGAGCTCCATCCATTTACCTGCAAAGTTCATAATGCCATCTTTCTTTACCACTGCATAGAATTCCATTGTGTAGCTGTACCACATTTTCTCTATCCATTCATTGGTTGAGGGGCATTTGGGTTGGTTCCAGCTCTTTGCTATTGTGAAGAGAGCTGCAGTGAGCATGGCTGTGCATGTATCTCTGTGGTAGGATGAGTCTTGTGGTTATATACCCAAGAGTGGTATGACTGGGTCAGGTGGTAAGCACATCTTGAGTCTCTTCAGACTTCTTCATACTGCTTTCTATAGTGGTTGTAGGAGTTTACATTCCCACCAGCAGTGGATGAGTGTTCCCCTTTCCCCACAAACTCTCCAGCATTTGGTATCATTTGTTTGTTTTTTTTTCTATCCTAGCCAGTCTTATCAGAGTGAGATGAAATCTTAAAAGTTGTTTTAATTTGCATTTCCTTAATTATTAGCAATGTTGAACATTTTTCAAGATGTTTCTCAGTGATCTTTATTTCCTCATTTGTGAAGTCTCTGTTCAGCTCTTTACGCCATTTTTGAATGAGTCATTTGTTTTCTTATTTCTTTGCTTTTTGAGTAGTTTATATATTCTGGAAGTCAATCATCTGTTGGATTTATCACCAGTCAAGGTTTCCTCCCACTCTGTGGGTTTTCCCTTCACTTCACCAATTGTTTCTTTTGCTGTACAGAAACTTATGAGTTTAATGAGGTCCCACTTGTCAATTGTTGACCTCACTTGCCATGCAGCCACTGCCTGATTTAGGAGGTCCCCTATGCAACCTTTTCTTCTATCATCTTCAGAGTTTTGGGTTTCAGGTTGAGATCTTTGATCCATTTGGAGTTGATTTTTGTACAGGGCAAGAGGTAGGGGTTTAGTTTTATTCTTCTACAAATGGTGATCCAGTTTTGCCAACACCATTTGCTGAAGATACGGTCTTTCCTCCATTGAGTCTTTTTGGCCCCTTTGTCAAACATGAGGTGGCTGAAATTGTGTGTGCTCGGACTTGAATTTTGTTCCTGCTCTTACAGAGGACCCGGGTTCGATCCACAGCACCCACATGGCGGCCAAGAACCGTCTGAAACTCCAATTCCAGGAGAACTCCAGTTCCAGGGGAATCTGACACCCTCTTCTGACCTCTGCAGCATTGCATGACACGGGTGCACAAACCTGCATGCAGACAGTACATTCATAGACATACAGAAATAAATTTTTAAAAAAATTAAAAAAAAAAGAAACTCGTGTGGATTTTGATTGGGATTGCATTGAATCTGAGTACTTTTTATGGTAGTAACAAACCACTTTTTATTGAACTTAGGTTCCACTTTACAAGATGGAGCCCATTCTTGACATTGATATCAGGTCTAGGAACCTATGGTTAGGTCACAGGACATAGGGGAGAGCCTACTGCTTTTCTTCTTTTTTTTCTCAATATTTTTTATTTGATTTTTTAACAATAAGTAATAAGTAGTGAATACAAGCATCCTTCCTGTAAACCCAATTTGCAAGCAGCTATGCCCAAACCCACACAGCCCAAGGCTCCCACCATCTAGCTGGAGGGGCTTGTATGTACAATCATGTTGATCAAATAAGAGTCCAGCCAATATTGCTGTAGTTTCCCCATTCACCCCAATCACAGCCCTTCCATTCTACCATGCCCCCTCTTCCACAGATTGTTCCCTAGGCTTAGAAAAGGGGCACAAGTGGGCAAGAAGCAAAACAGTCTACTATCTCTGGAGATGTCATTTTGGACTCTGAGCAATTCAGGCTGTTTCCTTTCATGGGTTGACAATTTATTCAGAAATAACCTTTCAACCTACTAAATGAAGCACAAGCAATTAGATATACATGCATTTAAGCAGTACTAATTATTATGGAAGGTTACGTTGGTATAGACACAGATGTTTGAGTGGTATGCTAATTCATGATTTATATGTTTTCTGTAAAAGATGACAAGGTCTTACTGTGGCTTATAACATCTCCTAACCACTAGAGGATGTAAGCTTGTGGCATCAGCCCTGAATTATTCCTCCAAGGAGAGAGCTAATAGCCAATTAGATTTGGGATATACAGACATATAGCTGCCACTGCTGCACAGTATTTCCAGGCAGGTGAGGTGTAGCTTGACTCAAGGAGACCAATATTTGCTTTATTAGTTTAGTGGCCTTTGGTAACACTCTCTGGCATTCCAGAGACCAACTGGACACTTGCAAGTGTGTTCTCAATACACCTTTCCCATGCTTATAGTAGGTCTTCGACAGCAGGGCCTTACCACCTCTCTTCTTGCAGGTATCCCAGTTTACAGGCAAAAAGCCTTTATCTTTTGGGGGGCTTGGATCCCCTGTCCAACATCCCTTGGCAGAATAATCCATTGCTGATATCAGAGCTCTCCTGTATTAATATATTTTGCTTAATTGCACAGCTTAAAAAGTCTTTAGTATTATATTTGGCTCTGAATAGCGAATAATCCTTTTCACAGTTCCTATGTCTATTAGTCAATTAAAGAAAGCAGTTATACTGGTTTTATAAGAGATTACCTCTATAACAGTAAGCTCTAATTTACAGTTAGGGAATGACTTCATTCAACATGTTTTTCTTTGTTCTATGAAAAGGAGGTAAGAAAGCCTCTCATATTAAAACTTTGCAGCACCTGGAAGGTAAAGTTCATTAGGGTTCATTATAAACAGTTGTTACAAATAGGATCCACAGAGATGTTTGAAGCCTGTAGCAGTCTGAGGATTTTTTTTCCCTTTTGATGTTTAGATGGGCCAACTTCTCTGCTGGTATTTCTTGGTACATTCTGCACAATGCAAATCTGTATCTTTTCTTTCTCAGCCATTAAGTTGGTGACGTTCTGACCTGTGGGAACATGCAAATATTTTCCCATAGTTAGTTTTAAGATTTAAATTGAAAAATTTGACAAAAAGTTTTAATATATAACTTTATCCCCCCTTTTTTATTTTAGGTTTTTATTTTTTGACCCATGAATCTCAAAAAGGCAGTTGTAGTACACATACCTATAGGCAGGAATCAAGGTGTAAATTTCATTAAATTTACCCAAGCTGTTTTGGGTGACTGTATGTTGTTAATTTGGGAAGCAAACTTAATTCCTTAAGTTAAATTATCCTACAGGTAAAAGAAAATGTTACAAGATGATACTGTACAACACAAAAATTACAGAGAACATTTGTATACATTAATCCCAAAGTTGTTGTTATACAAATTTTAGGTAAAACAAATGTGGACAATAATTTATATTTCCAATTAGTTTAAATATATTACTGTTTTTATTAAAACCTTTTAACCAATGTTGTTTAATATAGACATTTTTACTTTTACTAAGTCCTAAAATACCATATACTTTGTAGAAAAAGTTTGGGCAAATTTGGATATTTGCTAAACTCACATCAATTAAATATTCATTAATCAAATATAGACTCCTGGCCCCCTCCCATCCCTCCCACCCCACCAGATTCGCCATTTCAGTCAGTTCTTTGATGCAGTCTTTTCTGTCGTTGGTGGTGTTGTTGTTCTTTCCAATATGCATCACTCCCCACAAGAAATATTTACAACTAGGTTATTGGTGCTATCATCCACTGATGAGGGATACCATTCATCAATTGTTTTTCTGGGACTGTGTTACTTCACTTAACATAATATCTTCTAGTTCAATCCATTTACCTGCAAAGTTCATGATGTTGTCTTTCTTTACCACTGCATAGAACTCCATTGTGTACATGTACCACATTTTCTCTATACACTCGTCAGTTGAGGGGCATTTGAGTTGGTTCTGGCTTTTTGCTATTGTGAACAGATCTGCAATAAATATAGCCGTGCATGTATCTCTGCAGTAAGATGAGTCTTGTGGGTATATACCCAGGAGCGGTGTGACTGGGTCAGGTGGTAAGCTCATTTTGAGTCTTCCAAGGGTTCTCCACACTGCTTTTCATAGTGGCTGTATGAGTTTACATTCCCACCAGCAATGGATGAGTGTTCCCCTTTCCCCACAACCTCTCCAGCACTTGATATCATTTGTTTTCTTGATTCTAGCCAGTCTTATTGGAGTGAGATGATATCTTAAAGTGGTTTTAATTTGCATTTGGGTTGCTGTATAACTGAATCTGAGTATTTTTAATAGGAAGAAATATCAAAATAAAGGGGAATTAGTATGGAAGAGCAGACATGAAGTTTTGAAATATGATGCAAATAAGGTTTGCAAGACATTCATCTATGATACCTGGACCAAGAAGTATAGGTTGATAGCAATGAAGGCACTCAAGAAGGTCAAGGGCTAGGTATCTATGTTTCCTTTGAATCTAGAACATGCCAGAGATGGACAATAGGAAATGGAAAAGCCAAAAACCATGAATACAGATAGTCTGAGCTTTAATGCTGCCTTAACTGTCTGAAGATTAAAAAGAGCTTGTCTGAACAATTTGTTTTGCTCAAAATGTATCAATATAGGCTGCAGGGAATACAGTTAAAAAGGTTAGCATCTCTTAATCTTAACCATTGAATTCAATTCAGTCAATTAAAGTGGTCTCTTAGGTAACTTTGTCCTCACTCATATCACTCATATTTTCACGTGTAGTTTTTGCTAGGCTAGTTTTTTATAACCTTGCTATGCCTCTGCCATATTCAAGCTGAGAGAAGGCTGGGGAGATTCAGGTTACACAATCTTCTGACACAGAGGGTAGGGGCTCTCAGCTTCCAACAGTGTTGTCTGGCTCATGCCACCTCCATGATGAGGGATAATTCCAGCCCAGATGCCATCTGCTCTCTTGGCACTTCAGGATGAAGTCTGCCAACACATGTCAACAATGGCCCAGCCTCTCTTGTCCTGGAGCTTTGCCTGGACTCTGGCCTGACTTGCTTTGCCTGACCAAAGACTCTGGCCCTGCTGTCCAGGGCATTCCAAACTTCTAATGAAGCCTTCTATAATGTCATTTTTGTTTGTTTTTGTTCTGAAGTATTGAGTCAAGTTTGGGTCCTCAGGCCAGTCACGTATCCTTGAGCAGTACACATACCCACCATTTACTTATAGATGATTACACTCTGGGCTGCTAAGCACTAAGTAAATGAGATAAGCTCTGAGTCCAAGGGGCCACAACATTTCTCAAATTAGCCAATAAATAGGGATCTTGGAAAACAAGCTAATGTCACCCCATTTGCTATCCATGAACTGCTTTCTGTAGCTCCAGGTTCACTGTCCTGTCCTCTACTAACTCCTAACCTTTGATATCAGAATATTCAAAGTGAACAGTACTAACTCCTTTCTCCTAAGTCCAAACCCTTTGATATCAGAGTATTCAAAGTGAACAGTACTAATTGGCTAAAACATAGGGCTAATTAAATTCTAGTTGGGGTGAAGCTCTTGTATAAGGTAGGGAGAACAAATCCCTAGAAACATACATTCATAGGTCAAGGGATCAAGTATATTTTCTGGTCATAATCTAAGCATCCCCAACAACTGCAAAAAGTACTTGTTTGCTTAGATAACAGAAGATCCTTAGGCAGGGCGCTTTTTCTCATTAACTGCTGTAGCATACCCTCATGGGATGAGAGTGGGACTGTAGACAAGGGGCCTATCTGAGATGACTCAAGGACGAACTTGAGAGGACATTTCTCTAAATTCATTCTCTGGTCATTCCAAGATATAAAGTACAGAACTGAGAGGTGTTGGCCCATGAGAATATACATTAGGCTTCCCTCTCATCCTACAAGACCCATGGTGAGAGTTATGGGATGACTATTGTTAAAACCCAAGGATTTCTGTGGCTAGAAATCTCAAAGGGAGAAACAAGGGATGGAGAGGGTAGAAGGGGGACAAGGAAAGGAAGAGGTGGAAGAAAATTATTTCAAGCACGAATGGCATGGAAAAGAAGTTATTTCAAACCTAACCCAAGCCATGAGATCTTAAAGCACAAGAATTGTTATAGAGATAGTCTTTAATCCTGCCGATACTAACATGAAATTAAGTGGTGGAAAAAATTTCTCAATATGCTGGGGTGAAGAGAGCCTCCCCAGAAGTACAATGTATGGAGGAAGGAATCAAGGGAGAGAGTGAACAAGAAAAAGAAGTAGACATAGAGGAAACAAAGTGAAAAAAGGAACAAGCTGGAAGTGCCTGATGGAAGGTCTCTCAGCTGGACAAAGCTGCTCACTTCTTGGCTGACAACGAGAACCAGGAAAGGGCTAGGGCCCCACTGTCCATTCAAAAGCATGTCCCCAATGACATGAAAATCTCCTACAGCCCCTACCTCTTAAATGTTTGCTCACCTCCCCCAAAGTGCCTCACTGCAGACCAAGCCCTTAACATCTGGACCTTTGATAGACATTCCAAGCCATAGCAAAGGTCTTTAGCATACCACTTTCTGATGCTTTAGTCCAAGCATGGCAGTCTCACTGTACCAGCATCATCACCAACTACTTTCACTTTTAAGGTATTTTCTTTTTTTTTAAAGGTTTTCTTTATTTTTTTATTTATTTTTGTATGTATTATTTTTGTATGATGTACTGTCTGCATGTAGGTTTGTGCACCCGTGTCGTGCAATGCCACGGAGGTCAGAAGAGGGTGTTGGATTCCCCTGGAACTGGAGTTCTCCTGGAATTGGAGTTTCAGATGGTTCTCAGCCACCATGTGGGTGCTGGGGATCGAACCCGGGTCCTCTGCAAGAGCAGTCGGTGCTCTTAACCGCTAGGCTATCTCTCCAGCCCCTTAAGGTATTTTCAAATTCAGCGTCTAGGTCCAATGCTACTTTCAAATTCTGCAAGTAGTTCAGCTCATTATGATTCCAGAATCCCCAGACACATCAACCCCACAGTATACAATTTCCAGATTATATCAGCCTGAGTCCTTACTATTGGGGAGTCTATCTTCTTCTGGAGACAACTACCCTAAACACTGGAATCACTAGCCCTACAGCATCATGGGCTGCTTACACAAATGCACCAGCAATCAGATAGGGTTTATTTATTTATTTTATTCTGTTAGTATGTGAGATAGTGTTTCATTTCCTGAGCTTGCTGGTTACTTAGGCCATCATGATGGTTCTATACTTGGCCTAAATGTACATCCGCTAAACTCAAATATCTATTGTGAAATCATTTTGTTCCTACCAAGCACTCTACCATTTAGCTATATCTCAGCCCTTGGATAACTCTACAGCTTTCTGGGCTTTGATCTCATGAGCCTCCTATGTCTTCCCCACAAATTCTATTATTAGAGGAATAAACCACCATACTTGGCATATAATACCTTATTATCAACTATAATCATTTATGCTATAGATATCAAAAATTTATTTCTCCTGTCCAATTTAAAGTTTGTAATATTTGAAGAGCATGTATGCAGTTCACTTTCCCAGTCCATCCCCATGCTCTGAACCTTGGCAATCACCATTTAACCTCTACTTAATTTGAAATTTTCCTTTTGAAGAGCTTCATATCAAAACCATGGTCTTATGCATGGTAGCTAAGTACTTTTTAGATTCCACCTATTGATCACCCAGTAGCTCTTTCTCTAGACTGGTTGTTTCACTTAACAAAATAGCCTCCACATTCATCCATGTTGTCCCTGCTACCACAAATGGCAGAACATCCTTCCTTTTTAAAGACTGAATAGAATACACACACACACACACACACACACAGAGAGAGACAGACAGAGAGACAGAGAGACAGAGGGAGACTTTTCTTTATCCATTGGTCCATTAGTACATGCATAGTTTAATTCTATATTTTTAAAAAATATTTATTATTGTTATTTTATACATAAGAATGTATTGCCCACATATAGGTAGGTGCATCTGTATCATTCAATGCTCACAGTGGTCGGAAGAGGGTATTGGATCCCCTGGAAATAGGATGGTTGTTGACCACTATGTGGATGTTGGAACTTGAATCTTGCTCCTCTGCAAGAGCAGCCACTGCTCTTAAACATGTAACCATCTCTCCACCCCCACCATACGTTTTTAAATTTGTGAATAATCTTCAAATGAATAAGGGAAGGGCAAACATCTTTTTGACATATTTATTTCAGTACCTTTGGATATTGGATATGTACCAAAAGATGGGGATGGGATTCTTGGATCATATCTGTTTTTTTTTTTTTTTTTTTTTGGTTTGTTGTTTTAGGTTTGTTTTTGTTTGTTTGTTTTGTTTTGTTTTTTGTTTTTGTTTTTGTTTTTGTTTTTGTTTGGTCTTTTTGAGACAGGGTCTCCCTGTAGCTCCAGCTGTCCTGGAACTCACTCTGTAGACCAGGCTGGCCTCGAACTCACAAAGATCCGCCTGCCTCTGCCTCCTATGTGCTAGGATTAAAGGCGTGCGCCACCACGTGTTTTAGGTTTTTAAAGCCCTTCCCAGAGCCTTGTTCTAGTCTTCCAACACACTTGTTTATGATAACCTCTCACCTTGGAACCCTACTCATGCTATGATCACCTCTTATTCCCTTGTTTACAATAGGTATTAGTAAACTTCATACACCTAGAGAAGCATCACTTCACATATTCTAACACTTAGACATTGTACCTTGACCCAAGGAATACAAGATACTATTTTTATAAAAATATGTGAAACTTTAATAGATTTCACAATGCACCATTTGGTACAGAGTCCAAATGTTTCAAATATGTTTTCTTGACTAATGATATTCAAATGTTCAACTTTTTCTACTTCTTTTCCTTTTTCCTTTTTTACAAAATATTTATTATTTGTGTGTGTGAAGGTGTGAGTGGGTGTGTGTATGCATGTGCATGTGTGTACATGTGTGCTTTAGTGTGCAAGTACCAGAAGAGGCCAAAGGAGGGTGTCAAATTCCCTGTAGCTGGAGTTATACATGGTTGTAAGATGCCCAATGTGGATCCTCAGGACCAAACCCCAGTCCTCTGAAGAGCAACAAATGCTCTAAAGGGCTGAGCTATCTTTGTAACCCTTCCTTCCTTCCTTCCTTCCTTCCTTCCTTCCTTCCTTCCTTCCTACCTTCCTTCCTTCCTTCCTTCCTTCCTACCTTCCTTCCTTCCTTCCTTCCTGCTTGCTTGCTTTTTTCTTTTCCTATAAAATTATTTCTGTGATGTTCAGAACAACTTAAACTATACTTTTTAAATCTCTAGTATTTGAACAACTTAAACACCACAAATAACCCAGCTCAAACTGTTAGAACACCAATTATGACAAGATTTGAAAGGTTCTCTCTTAAGCAGCTTATTAAACACACTGTCTAAAGGGTTCCCTTATGATGCACTCACCCTCCAGACGACTTTTCTGCCCTGATGGCTCTGGCACCAGGAACCAGACAGAAAGGGCAGTCCTTATGTCCTAGTAACAATAAGATGTTCAAGTCAGCCAGTTCGCTATTGCCCTCTGCAGTTTCCTGTGTGGTTCCCTCTCTATTTTGAAATTATCCACACAAAAATGCTTTCTAAATGTCTAGTCTCCCTAAGTATTTTTCAGCCTTACAAAGATTCTCCAGACCACCTTCCCTGACCCACTGAACTTGTGCAGTAGACCATGGGTACTAGAAGGAAGGTCAACTTGATGAAGCTACCAAAAAGCCCCCTTTTGCCAACAGTGATATGTTTCTTAGAAGAGGCTATTTCTAGGCAATGGCCTGTGATCTCTCTATCATGACACCTCCCTGGTTTTGATCTATGAAGTGGGTTCTAAACATCCCCCAGTTATCTATGTGAGCTCAGGTCCAAGTGTATGGTCTAGACACAGGGCACAGCAAGATGTATGGATAAAAGTTACAAAAAAAATTATAAATATCAAAACATCCCCCAACCTCCCAAACCATGGCACTTTTCTTTCTCCTTTGTTGTGAGCTTCTTCATCTTTGGCTGCTCTGCTCTTCTTACATACTCCTATGAGCAGGGGACTCTCTTAAATTCTCATTTTGGGAATTATGACAATTATCTGCAGTTAGCAGTAATGTGGTTGCTTTGCTTGAGCTGTAGGAACAGAATTTTTTTCTAAATTAAGTGATGAAGGAGGCCAGCTTGAAATGGGCCCTATAGGAAGGCTTGCTTTCAGTATCTACTCCTAAGAGTGCCCTAAGATCCCATGAGCATATTTATTGCACAGAAAAATATTGAGAGTACAGCCCTTATTCATATTCATTTATATAACTGTTTTTCTATCCTTAAGGCCACCTCCTTCGGATGAACAGGTAGCTTCTGAAGGAACATATACAACATAGTGAGAGAGGTATCGTAATCAGACAGAAGGATCAGGCTGTCATTGAACAAAAAAAAATTTCACACAGAGTTTATATCATATGTGGATGAGTTTTGAAGTCCTCCCTCTTTATTTACCCCAGAAGAAGTGATAATAAGCAGCAAAAAAAAAACAACAAAATCAAACTATCTGCTAAACTCTCAACATAAATAAAACATATTTAATTAAGTGAAAGTTGTTTACTCTTTTCATCCAAACATAAATACAAGTTTATTGAAGTAGAAGCAATTGATAACAGTTGTAAACCATGAGCTCTTAAGGACATCCATTCCAAAAATTTGGAGCTTGGTGCTGTAATTAATCTCCTCTATCTGCCATTCCAAATGTTAAACACATCATGAACTTAGTTTAAAATTTTAAAACATATCACTGTATAATTCTTTAGAGATTCCTGGAAATAACTTGAATTTGTCCCCTTATGTATATAAAATATGTCATAGTGAAAATAACCACCTAAGAAATCATGTTTATCTCTGAAATCTGTGATTGCATCAGAGGTTTCCATGACAATCGAAATATCTTGTAATTCATGTAGTTTTATGTTGAAAGACATCTCCAAAGAAAATATTTATAGAACCACATATTCTTTGTAAATTTGTAAGGAAAAAAATCACATGTCACTTAATAAAGATTAATATTGTGATCTAATTTTAAAATAAAATGCAAGATTAAGGACTAAACCAAAATTTTCTATTTGTCAGCTAAAGTCTTTGCTTATAACTTGGATTCATTTGTCTTTTATAAACTGGATAGTGATTATGTTACAAAGTACTTCCATGAACAAAGAATTATTTATAATCAAATAATTTGCAAATATTTATAACTAGTCATTCTGATTGGGAAATAAGGCTATGAGCTTAGTGTGCAATCTGTAGAATTTTGATTAAGTTGGGGGAAAGTTCTCATCTTGTACAATCGTTTTATTTTTAGGGTACTCAAATTCATTTTGGCTTGGATTCTTTTTAGTCTATTTGAATCTGGCTATAATTTTAGAGGGAAGAGTAATGTCCAGTATTCTCTCATGTGGTCTGTATTTACTTGCTATTAGAAAAATATATAAGAAGAGGAGAATCTTCTTTCAATGAAATAGTTTTGCTAATGAATTTATGAGTTCTTATTAAAAACCATAGCATCAATTCACTGCCTTTGGCTACAACAGTGAGGACCCTGAGCAGTTTTTATAACTGACATTCTTGCAGAAGAGGAACCTGAGATGAAGACAATGTCCACATGTGCCAGAGTTCATAAAATTCATTTATTTGGGAACCAAGACTATACTTAGGTTTTAGAGATTCCGGTTTTACCTCCCTAGCCTGGAACTCACTATGTAGACCAGGCAGGCCTTGAACTCACAGAAATCAGCCTGCCTCTACCTTCCAGGGTACTGGGATTATTAAAAGCCTACACCACCAGGCTTAAGTACAACACATCTTTTTTAAATAAAATAGGACTATTTAAATGGCAATACACAGATGAGTTAAATTTACTTAAGTTATTTTAGATTGTTTTAAAATATAACTGTTGTTTTTGTAATGAGCTAGGGAAATATGTTAAATATTAATTACACATTATGTAATTATGAACTAAACATGTAAAGGGAAAAAAAATTAAAGAAGTGAAGGGAGGGAAAAAGAGAGGAAGAAATGAACCAAAGTCGTAATTAATTGTGATTGTGAATGAATTCATATATGTCATGGCAAGTTTTATTTTCTGATTTTTCTGTACTAAACCATTAAAAAAAGAATGAAATAGCCTTGAGAAAATATGTATGTGTGCATATGTCAGTTTGTATAATATACCTGGAAAATGGGAGCAAATATAGTAGGAAATATATGTGCATGTGTGTAAGTGTGCATGTGTATGTATGAGATATACACATATGCTGTGCCGTGTGTTTGGAAGAAGTATGAGTGAATATCTAAAGTTCTCCATTTGGAAATTTGTAGGATTACAGAATTGTTGAATGGTAGCATGGTGATGGAACTCACAGAGACCCAGAAGAGGAGGTATTACTCTGGTTTTTACACAGTACCGGATCAGCACTGAAACATGACTCTTCAGTCCCCATCCCCGCTATTTCTCTACTATATTCTAGTCTCCAGTACCAATAAAAGTTGCTGTTATCTTTCTTGTTTTCTAAATCTCTAACTGTGGACTTGCATGATCGGAATGGAGGTGTGTGTAAAATGGCTGACTCATGGTCCTCATAAGTGACTCACCATAAACATGCACATAACATTCTGGCTGAAATAAGGCCTTGGAAATTAGATTTCCCTAGCTGTCTCTACTATGTAATTTTTCTTATTAAAGTATTTGGCTTAAGGTATTTCTCAGTAGGAAAACAAATTTCCTAAAATAGTAAATAGATCAATAAACATGTGATTTTATTCTTATCTTTTAAATTTTGGGCTTTTTTGTTATCTTGCTTGTGTTAATAATTTATGGGACAAGGCACTGTTGGTTAAACTATTTGAGTGTTAAATGAGAATGTGGATGGATGTTTTGTTTGAGGGAAAATTAAAATGCAAAAGCCTCAGATAATCAACAGAATACTTAGGGATGTGATAAAAAATACTAAAAATACTATGAAAACTTGAAAGAGGTGATGGTTATAATTCAGATATTATGATATTTCAGTGAAATAGAAAACATTTAAAAAGAGAATTTTTTTTTTTCGAGTATAGCTCTCATGTAATGAGTAAGATGCCCATGAGATAACCTTTAGGAGTTAAATCTTTGCATTGAGAAAAATCTGCACCACGTATAAAAGTTTTCTCGGGAGAAAGAAGTGAATGTTGAGTGGGGTTCCAGATAGAATCAAGATCAATGGCATAGTTCCTGGTCTGCAAGCCATCCTTAGTTCAACAATACTAGGAAAAAAAAGAAGAAGAAGAAGACCCAGCATAAAACAGAAAAGTCTCATCTGTATCTAGGTAGAGAAAAGCAACTGAAGTGGAATCAGAGGGACTGAAGGAGTACCGAGACTCAGAAATAGCATTGTAGGTGCTAGACAAGATGGAGCTTGGGGTTCGAGTCTACTTCTAAAGTTTTATATTGATTTAGTAGTAGATATCTAAGTGCATGCCGTGCCTATGCTTAGTGTTCTGACTGTATCATTGTCTAAACTGATAAGTATCTATCTGTCTATATTTATACACTTGTCTAGGTACATTTTCTAAGATGAAATTTATTTTTGAGGGTTTTTTTGCATTTCAGTGAAAAAACATTTTTTTCTTATTTATATATGTGAAAGTATGTATGGGTGGGGGCATGCATGTTCCCGGGCTTGTATATGGAAGTGATAAAACCACTCATAGGATTCAATTCTCTCTTTCTACCTTATCAGTTGGTTTCAGAGATCAAACTCAAGTCAGCAGCCTTGGTGGCCAGGATTTTTACCTGCTGAACCACCTCATGGTTGTGCATGTATCTCTGCAATAGGATGAGTCTTGGTTGTATATACCCAGAAGTGATATGATGGGGTAAAGTGGTAGGTTCATTTTGAGTCTTTTAAGAGTTTACCAAAAAAAAAAAAAAAAAAAAAAAAATGGAGCCAGGCGTGGTGGCGCACGCCTTTAATCCTAGCACTTGGGAGGCAGAGACAGGTGGATCTTTGTGAGTTCAAGGCCAACCTGGTCTACAGAGTGAGTTCCAGGACAGCTGGGGCTACAGGGAGACCCTGTCTTGAAAAAGACCAAAAAAAAAAAAAAAAAAAGTTACACTGCTTTCCATAGAGGAATTTGTCGTAACTCAATACCTATTCTTTTTGCTTAGTTACTGACATTGTTTGAAGACATTTGAAATCACCTATATCATTTTGTTGCATTAATATTTGTTTACATTTTTAGCTTAAAGCTTAGCATGGTGGGCCATGCCTTTAAGCCCAGCATGTGGAAGGCAGAAGCATGTGAATCTCTGTACCTCTGTGAGTTCAAGGCCAGCCTGGTCTACAAAACAAGTTCCAGGATGCGGAACTGACAAGGAGACTCTGTCTCAAAAAGACAAAAAAAAAAACAAACAAAAAAAAAAAAAAAAAAAAAGCTTATCTTTGCAGCAAATCTCAACACGCAGTACCACTAATGTGTCACCTAGAGTCACCAGGGCACATGTGAAAACTGGAAAGCACACACTAGCAGAGTTTAAACAGTGCTATTTTAATTGCAAACACATTGCATGATTAGTCAGCCCAGCAAGTCTTGCACCCAAAGGCACAGATGTCTTCTGGCTGGACCTCCTGGCCACTTGGCAATCTGGCCATTTTTCCTGCTTGTTGCTAATGAGAAGTTCTAATTGGAAGTTCTGTATCTTCTAGTACCCAGCATCAGACAATTGAATAAACACTTTCAATTTTTCCCTTCTTTTGCTTCTTTTAAAAACAAAAAGAAAGTACCATTTTGTCATACACAAATCTTTGAGGTAAGCATGGTTATTAAAATAACAAACTAAAAAGTTAGTGACATATGGCTCATTAATAACATAAACTAAGGTATTTCTGAAGCTCAGTTTCATGTTGTGCAGAAGATGTTTTCTTAATAATGAACAAAACAATATTAACTGACCCAACTGGAAATAATATTGTAGACAGTGTTTTGATGTGTGAGAGACTCTTAAAACTTTTCTATTTATTGTATTCACTCAGTTGCTAGCCAGTGCTTTGAGTCTAACTCTCCCAAATGAATGTTGAAATATCCAGAACAGATTTTTTTTCTATTTTCTTGGAGTGAGAGAAGTCATACATACAATAATCCTGAGATAGGTACATATATTCAGTGATCTTTTATATCTGTGGGTCTCTTTGCAGTTTTAAAACAGTTACGTATGGATCTGGAGAGATGTTCCCATAGTGAAAGTTGTTTGCTTCTCAGTTCTCAGCACTCAAGCCAGGCTCACAATCACTTATAACTCCAGGTCCAGGGATCCTATGGCCCTTTCTGGCCTCTGTGGGCACCCACACACAAGGCATTCACTCACACACAAACATATTAAAATACTAATGAATAAGCCTTAAAATAGCTCTAGATATATCATTTTACAAAATAGGTGATGGAGAAATGGCTCAGCAGTTAAAAGCCCTGACTACTCTTCAGAAAACCTGAGTTCAATTCCCAGCACCCATGTGATAGCTAACAACTGTCTGTAACAACAGTTCCAGGGGATCAAATGCCTACATTTGACCTTCACAGGCATTGCATGACATGGGTGCATTTACATACATGAAGGCTATGCACTCATACATGTAAAATAAATAAAATATTTAAAAAGAAATTTTAATTGACAAAATTATATGCATTTAAAATATCTATTATGATTTTTACATATAATTTTAGTTATAATTTATTTTGTAAATATTTTATTATTTTTATTTATTATTTATTTTGCTTATTATTCTTTTTTTAATTTTATTTATTTCTGTATGTGTATCAATGTACTGTCTGAATGCAGGTTTGTGCATCCGTGTCGTGCAATGCCGCGGAGGTCAGAAGAGGGTGTCGGATTCCCCTGGAACTGGAGTTCTCCTGGAATTGGAGTTTCAGACGGTTCTCGGCCACCATGTGGGTGCTGGGGATTGAACCCGGGTCTTCTGTAAGAGCGGTTGGCACTCTTAACTGCTAGGCCATCTCTCTTTGCTTATTATTCTTTTATGTATGATTATTTTGTCTGCATGTGTGTAAGTGCACTCAAGTCTTGTAATACCTGCAGAGGTCATAAGAGGGTGTCGGATCCCTAGGAACTGGAGTAATGATGATTGTTAGTCACCATGTGGGTACTGGTATTTGAACCCCTGTCATTTGCAGGAGCAACAGTGCTCTTAACCACTGACCCATTTCCCCAGCCCTTAGTTGCAACTTCTATACTGTACTTGTATAATTTGATTTTAAATGTTATATCACATGATCATAAAAACAATCCAATAACTTAGAAAATGTTTGTAGATTGTTAACCAAGTTAAAGTAATCTGTAAACGGATACAAAATTAACAATTAATAGATTGGAAGCATTATTCTAAATCATATGTGTGTATAGCCTTATTTATCATAACCCTGACTTACTAATTCCTTGCTTTCCATTCCTATACCAAGCTTCTATTGGCTATCCCCAATATAAAATGTTTTCTTTATAGATACAATGACAAAACATGATTTTTATCTTCAAAAAATCATAGTGTATATGAGAAATGAGTATTTAAAAGAATGTTAACATTTAAAGTAATTTGTTTGGAAATAGAGACAATTACCAGGAAAAGTTTTTGTTTAAATAAGAAGTGATGACTTCTGCAAGGCTGAGAAATAAAGACAAGTTTCAGAGAGAAGGCAAGTAACAAAATGATGAATGAATGGGATATTTACCTTGTGATGCAAGGCAGAAGGAATCTTCCACTTACAGAGACTCAATCGGGCCTTATGAAGCCTAGTGGGCACAGAACTGCTAGCAATGTGTGGCATGTTTGAGCTTTGAAGGACTGAGCAAGGCAAGGCCTCTCTAGGAACTGAAAAGAGTAGGGTACCCAGAGAATTTCAAAGCTGGAAAATATTGACATCACAGGGTCCAGGTTTTAATAAGGTGTATCCATGAAGAAATATGAGATCCTGGGGGCAAATTTTTCACCTTTCTAGGAAAAAAATCAGTTATAACGAAGGTAAAATGAGACACAGCTAACAGAAACTGAATCACATTAGTCTGAGAATCAGATTCTTTTCTTTTTTTCCTAAAAAATGTATTTATTTGTATTTCATGTGTATGAGCGCTATGCCTATATATCTGTAAGTGCACTCACATGATGCAATGTCAGAGGTCAGAGGAGGGCATCAGATTCCCTGGAACTGGAGTTATAGGTGGTTTTTATCTGCCATGTGGGTGCTGGGGTTCAAACCTGGGTCTCCTGCAAGAATAACCAGTGCTCTTAACTGCTGAGCATCTCTCCAGCCCCTCCTTTTTATCATATCTGCATATAAATAAGGACATGAGAAAAATTAGATCATTAGAGGCTATAAAAGTACATACATACATACATACACACACAAACACATATGCGCACATGCACAAACCTTATTCATGTTGAATTCTCAACTCAGGGAAATAACCACGCTATTTTGCCCCTCAGGGCCCAAAATTTTACCACACAGAGGACCCACGTTTCAAGGTTTTTGTTTTTTGTTTTTAATTTACAGTAAAGAGATTGGGTAGAAAGTATTTAAGAGAACACACTTCAGCCCACATCTGGAAAAGGTTGGAAAATTAATTCATGGCCTAAAACTATCCACCTCTAGTCATCTAATACCTTGGAAGGCAAGTCACTTGTGGGGAAATCTCGAGGTGGCATTATTTTCACCGCTGAATTATTTACAAACTTGTATCAAAGCCCCAGATGAAATTGCTTTGGTCTTATGTAAAATTCCTCTGATCTTTGGCAATCATTATTTATTTACAGCTTCCATAATTTTTCCGCTTTGCAAGAAAAGTTTTATTAAGTATAGCTAAAAGGCACCATTTTACTTTTATAGTTAAAACTATCTCTGTATGAAAAAGTTAAAACAAAAAAGCCCACTATATTTTCTCATTTCAAAGCAAGATTTTCTATGGGAAAATCATATTATCTAAACAATTTCTTTTCCTGAGAGAAATATTTATAATATTTACTGTAAAATATGAATATTAGGTTTCTTGCTTCATGTGGACTATTTGCAGGTATAGTAAATACAATCCTTTAAAAATAAAACTAAGATAATAGCAACAATTAATGTTTACATTTATTGAAACACATGTGAAGATTGCTTCAAGAAAATGTTAGAAAATTAAATAATTTCTCATAAGGCTGGGAAAATATTCAGCATGTAAATTTTTAAGAGAAATTGGCTGTGGTTTCACAATGAGGCTTTAAACAGTACAAGCCTATGTTTAATATGGATATTTTCCTAAAACCTGGAGCTGAGCAAGTTTATACAAGAAAAATTGATGCTCAGTGTGCTTGACTCTATTGATCTGTAGTAAATGATTTGTCTTTAGATTTGAAATAGTTCCTATTACCTTGGAAGCATTAAGCAGTATTGTAGACATATGATAATGAAGGCTTGGTGTTTCTAAGTTTTAGTTTTATGTGTATAATTTATTCACTGCTGGTTTTAATGATGCATAAAAAGTCTTTGTACAGTTAAGAATTTAAATGGTAAGATAAATGACACTTGTACTTTGGAATTATGTAAATCTAAGATCAAATTTTAGGATATAATTAGCCCCAGAAATTTAAAACATTTTTGGCATCTGCTTTCATAATATTTGTGATTTAACAATGATGTATTTTATTCATAGTTGGCTAAATTTACCTTTAAATACTTGGAGAAATAGTGTGGGCTTTAAAATATAATAGAAATAGGTCAAATGTGCTTGGGTTTCAAATTTGAGACATTTAATGAAACCAAACAACTAAGAGATACTCTGTATCTAAAGTCAATTGCTTTGAATAGCAGCTAATGAAATACCAATTAATTCCTCTGCAGTTCATTTTGGCTTTTAAAAACAGGTGAAAGACGATCCTATTCAAAGAGAAAGCTTGGAGAAGCCAGCAGAAAACCATTTGGCTTTGGATCCATTCTCTACGATTAAATCTGCCTCCGTCTCCACAGCAAACATTCTGAGACGTGTAAATAGCAGAGGAAACTCTGATGCTCCAAAGCAATCAGAACTTCAGCTATGTAAATGATTCTGCAGCACTGCAGAGATAACAGCAAGCTGGCAACTAAGATCAGGGCACAATACAGAAAGCATAACGTTTTCACAATTCAGCTGAAAAGGCTGGCCCACTTATTACTACCTGGCTATTCACTGAAATGGTGACAAATGAAAACACTAGTTACCTTTTTCACTGCCTGATTTTGGAAAATGTGTCCCTTTGGCCTGTGTTTCTATTCCTGATGAGCTAATCCTTTGACTGCTTTGGAGTGAGGAAACAAAATTGCCCATTTCTTCCCACTTTTCACTGCCTAACACATTTAGAAGCCCTTCTACATGTCTGCATTTCTAAAGGTGGAATGCAGAACAGTGGAATGGAGAATAGTCAGGGAAAATGCCCTGAGCACACTTGCCTCATCTCTTACTAATCATTGAACAAGCTGGCTTATGATAGCAATATCCTGTGTATCTAGTTCTAATGTACAGGAAATTGTATATGCTTCCTCCTACCCTAGCCAACAAGAAAATATAGATCCAAGTTTAAATGCATGGAATATGCCTCTTAGTGCCAAAGAGAAGTCCTGAGAAATTTTAAGCATTTCCCAGTTCTTACAGAGACAAAATTTCTATTAATAGTATATAAAATGAATATTGCTACATACAAAACATTCTTAAAATTTTCAGACATACTTTCTTGAAGAACTCTCTGCCATTCATTTAGTGGGCTTCAATTTTCATGTGAGTTTCAAACTACATAAATGTCATTAAATGAGGTGTTTGTGTGACTGTGACTTTCTGCTGATCATGCTTAATTCACCACATATGGATTATTGATTCAGAATAATCAGAAGCCATAGAAGATCTGAAATTCTCAGATTAAAATTAAGTTAATCAGTAACATATATGAAAATTGATGCAAATTAGCCTATTTTAATTCAACCTACCTTTACTCTGCTTTCATTCCTCAACTATTTGGAGAGGACCTCCAAGAAAAGAATAGTCCTAATCTCTCACTTTTGAAGATGTCTTCCCATTCATAATGAAGGTGACATCCCTTTCCTGTATTTAACACTAATATTCCCAAGAGTCTTCTGTCCATTCTGTAGCCCCTTTAAAGTAAATGTGTAAAAAAGAAAATTCATCTTGGGGACTGGAGAGATGGCTCAGTGGTTAAGAGCACTGGCTGCTCTTGCTGATGACCCTGGTTTGATTGCCAGCACCCATATGGTGGCCAGCAACCTTCTGTAACTCCAGTTCCAGGGGAATCTGATGCCCTCTTCTGATCTTTGTAGGCATTGCAGGATGTGGGGGTGCTTACACACATGCAGGCAATATACTCATATACATAGAATAAAAATAATAAAATAAAAAATTTATCTCAGTTTTTTTTCACATTGCTTTGTGAGTGGTGCAATGCACACCTGTTTGCATGGAAGAAGCCTGAAACTGTCCATGTTCACTCTTCCTCAGCCTCTACCCAATTCATTAAATAAAATTGATTTATATGATCTCAATATTTATTCAAGTCTTATCAACTATTGAAAAATTTTTATCAAATTTTTGTGTATTTCATATCAAGCATATTAATCTTTTTTTCTTGTCTTTTTGAGACAGGGTCCCCTGTAGCTATTGCTGGCCTGGAACTCGCTATGTAGACCAGGCTAGCCTTGATCTCATAGAGATCCACCTGCCTCTCCCTCCAAAGTGCTGGGATTAAAGGCATGCACCAAAATGCCTGGCTTCTCAATCATCTTTATACCCACTTCCCTATTGGCACCTTCCCATAGGACACCTCCTGTCACACACACTGGATTCCATGCACTCTGGCATTTGTTTTAAAGCCTATTGAGTTATGTTAGTGTCCCAAGACTTTCCTCAGTGCAATTCAATTTCTGGGGTGCAGTCAGCCTGTCTAGAGTCCCTACCTTTTAGAATATCCACTCTTTTTCACCAAAAAATAATCAGCTGCCAATAGTTCTTTAGCAAAAGATTGGGGCCTGCTGCTCATTTCTTCTACAGTTTTGTGTTGGGTTTTTGTCTGCTTGAGTTTGCATGGGTCTTGTGCAAGTTTAAGCCAGTGGTGTGGTTCATATGATCAAGGTCCCAGGAGACTTTGTTTCAATATAGTCATGTACCTCTGGCTCTTCCACTCTTCCACTATGGTCCCTGAATCCTGGATGAGTGGAGTTTAATATAGGAGTCCTGTCCAAGGACCTACACCGTGCTGATTCTTATTTTCTACTCTTTGGCCATTCATGTCCTTTGTGCTCATGGGACAATGTTGCCTGAGGGAGGTTTCACTGATGAGAGTTGAAAGATGAATAGTATTCTCTTCACCCTTGTTCCACTACGTTGTGAGCCTTAGGTGTAGAGGTTGTGTTGTACATGTGTCACTTAACATTGGGCAATTCCCAGACAATTCTGTGTGTGACCATTTGTGGAACTCTGTAATAATCTCTGTTTTAAAAGAAGATTAATTGATGAGTGTGACTCGCATATACTTGTATGTAAATATAAGGATCCATATTTTTACATAATGAGAAATTACATTTGTCTAGGAATGTCAAAGCCTTGGAATTTTCTCAAAGATCTGTGTCCTCTCCAACCATGTGTATTTGGCTGTGTTTACAGTACCACACACCAGTTTTCTCCCATTGAGTATGCTTTAAGTCCAATTAGGTAGCTGTTGGTTATGCCCAAGATAAAAGTGCCACTAATGTCCCATTATACCATCCTGTGCATATCATTAATGTGGTTATTAGGCTTTACAGCTGGGATTGGACCATCAATTGATGTTCTCCCTTTGCAGCTTGTGTAGTCCTCCCTCAAACAATGAGAGGTAGCTTTCAGAGGAGGTGGCTTCTAGGTCACTTCCAACTCCATTTCTCCAACTCCTGTGTCCAGAGTATTTCCTTGCTTCAGCAATAGGGTCGTACCTTCAAGTTCTAGAAAGCAATCGACGGCTGTGGCAATAGCCTGTGCAATTTTGGGAGTCTCTGGGAATTCCCTGGGCAAAAACTCAAAGGGAGGTTTCCCATATCTTGCACTGTTTCTTGTTACGTAGCCTTTAGCTATACATATGGACGCACATAGAAATATTGTATGTGTAATTTTTTCAGTAGGTGTTAAGACTAATATGGTTTCCTCTAGGTTTTTACACTAGCTAAAAACCGGGAGAGATGGAAGTACTCATGTATGAAATTCTCAAAAATAAAATGTTTAAAAATAGATCATTTATTTAACTCTGTAAATGATGATTATATTCATATAGCACTGAGTCCTTTCAGTGGTGCCCTATGTATCTGTTTTCAGGGCTGCCTATTTGGAGTTAGATACACTCTCAGAGAGCTGAGCCCCAGAAAAAACTAACTCTTCCTCCCTCAGCATCCATTGATTGCCAGTAGGTTTTCATCTTGAGGTGCATCTCCAAGGTTTGACACCTTGACATCTCTTGCTTTGTCATATGGATCCTGTTAGACTACTTATACCGTGGATATTTCATTTAGCTATTTTTGTCAATATCTTAATAAAATACCTTGATTATTTGGGATAAATATTTGTTAGCTTTTAGATTCCATTGATGATGTTTCAAAAGTATATTTGTGAAGTTGTGCTTTCCTCCTGTTTCATTACATCAATGGCTTTTCTTTGTTTTAAAGACAAATTTAGGAAGTTTTATAATGATGTGTTCTCTTCTGATGTCACTGTGTGGTCCTGTAGTATGCCCTCTTGTCTTTCCTTGATGCCTTTACTCATTATCTGTTGTCTATCTAAAATTACATAGACACATAGACATCTTCTCTTGGCCTTCAGAGTACCTGCAGCTTTTGGAAATGACAGCTTGATATAGACAACCCTATTCTATCTCTTCCACAAGTAGTTATGTTCCCCGAGTGTTATTCACTGAAATATAATTAGGATTAATCACAGTATATAGATAAACTTTCAGAAAGGAGTAAGACAAAACCCAGAGTAGTAATATTTACAAGTAATTTTTGCATTTTTCTTAGAAGATACAAGATTAAGTGATTTGTATACATTGTGCCACTTATTCAAAAGAATAATTATAATTACTTTATATTTGCTTGCTTTGTGATGGTAGAGCACACATATGCTGTGGTACACAGAATTTGAGGACAACTTCTGGGAGTCAGTTCTCTCCTTTTACCATGTGGATTCCGGTGTTAAACTGAAGTCTTCAGGCTTGGAAGTAGATGCCTTTACATATCACTGGCCCAGGAATAAGTGTGTTAGTCAGTGACGCTAATGATATATCTTTGCCTTATTTTAATATTAAAAACATTTTTCAAATTATGAAATTTACCTACTCATGTACATATGTATATGCATATAACCAGATAACGACTGGTATAGATATAGATCTAACAACACGATAAACAGTTATAGATAGGCAATTTGCACAGTTGATCATAGTATCCTTCTTGATCACTATTTATTATTTAATTTACAAATACCACTTTTTAACACATCCTCCTCAACATTTTTCCTCTACTGTTTTAAACAATTATTCTAAGAAGCATGAAATCTCACTATAGTTTGGATTTACAATTTCCTGATTTTTTTTAGTATTTTCAAATAACTAAGGATCAATTGCTTCTTCTCTTTAGATATATGACTATTCAAGTGATTTGTCATTTGGCCATTTGGGAAAAAGAAAAAACAAGGCCGCAAGATGGCTCAGTGGGTAAGGGTGGTTGCTGCCAAACCGGACAACCAAAGTTCAGTCTCTGAGATCATGTAGCAGAAGGAGAGAACCAACCCCTGCAACCTGTCCTCTGACCTCCTGGAAAATGCAGGCAAACACACACACACACACACACACACACACACACACACACACACACATACAGGCCCATCCTTCACACACAGACACACTCACAAAGTAAATAAACAAAATGTAAAATATTCTTATTCATGTATTTATGGTTTTATTCCTGAACCAGAGGAGTTGCTAATATAATTAGGAAATTGAATCTTTTAATTTTATTTGTTATTTCTATTTTATTTTATGTGTATGAGTGAATTGACTGCACGTATGGGAAAGCACCCATGTCACGCAATGCCCAGAGGTCGGAAGAGGGCTTTGGATCCCCTGAACCTGGAATTATAAATAGCTGTTGGCTGCCATCTGGGGGCTGGGAACCAAACCCAGTCCTCTGCAAGAGCAGCCAGCACTCTTAACTGCTGAGCCATCTCTCCAGACCCAGGAAATGGATTTTTATCAGATACTTGGAAATATTTTCTTCCATTCTGTAGATTAGCTGTTTTACACTATTGATTGTCTCTTTTGTTACATAAAGCTTTTCAGTTTGCTGAGTCCTGTGCATTTATTTTTGCTTTTGGCATCATATCCAAAATATCATTCCCAATACCAGTGTCGTGAGGCATTTCCTTCCAAGTTTTCTTCTAAGAGTTTTAAATCTTTGGAGTCTATGTTTACTTAATTCTTTTTGTTTGTTTTATTTTGTTTGAATGAGATATATTCTCCCCATAGCCCAAGCTAGCCTGGAAGTTGCTATATAGACTAGACTAGCCTCAGTCTTTCAGAGATCCACTTGCCTCTACCTCCAGAGTACTGGGATTAAAGGTGTGTGCCACCATGCCTGGCTATTTAATTCATTTTGAGTTGATTTTTCTATATTGTTTAAGATAAGCATCAACTTTTACATTGTTTTGCGTGTGAAGAAAGACTGTTTTTCTCTATTCTTTATGTTCAGTGCCCTGCTAAAGATCTGTTGAAATATGCATATATATATACATATATATATATATATATATATATATATTCTGAGTGGTGGTAATCATGACAGGAATATATATCACCACATATATAAACAGAACATATATCACCATAGAGTTCTAAGTATAATAGAGAAAAAGCAAGAAGGCAAATGATGGAAATATATTCCAAGTGAAGGTGGCATTAATTATCTTTTTTTTACAATTGGGAATCAGATATTTTACTGAGAAGGTGATACTAGAGTAGTGACCAAAAGTTAAGATAATAAGACAGAAAACTATAGATATTTTGGGAGGAGATAAAGGAAATGTAAAGGTTCTGAGGAAAGCAAAGTTTGAGCTTAGTACATTGAGACCCAAGTCTGTGACTAGAAGTGACACTGTAGATGTGACAAACCCATCCTCCCTCTCCATGCCTACAGTCTGAGTCCATGAAATCCATAAACTTGGAACTTCCTCCTTCTCGTTCTGGTGAATTGAAAATAGCTATTGACACTTCAAGCATAAGCAAGATGACCATGTTTCCTGACCAATGAAAACCAATCTATTGTCTTATCACATAGAGGACTGCGTTTCCTAACACTGTGAAGACAGAGGTGGACATGTGACATAGTCCTCCCAGGAAGTGTAAGTGAAAGCTCCGTAATTCCCTGTAGGTGGCTGCATCAAATTGCTGACTCAAATGTTCAGCTCTTTTGCTCCCTTGTGAGTGTTGGAAGCTCAGGTTCTCAGGGAGCTGGCAAAAAATTGAAGCAGCCTGAATTGCTCTGTGCATACATGGAGGACAGCTGTTCTGGAGAGTTGCCCAGACCTAGAGCAGAGCAGCACAACAGGAAAGCAAATGTGTAGCATGCAGCCACTAAGGGCTGAGGAGTTTACATCTCCAGAGCAAAACCTAACCTATCTTGACAGGTGCAATAATCAACAAATACGTGCAGAGTATTACCTCTTTCATAGACTTAGACACAGAATCTGGGTGAAGGTACCCAAGAATCTTTGGGTCCCCAGTGGAAACCTAAGTCATAAATTGTAGTTGAAATATGTTGATAAACTTCACAGTTCTTTGTAATATAAATCAGTGGCAAATTGTCCATAATCCACTAACTGACTAAATAGAAAGCTGACAATGATTTACTACAGAAAATTAAATAATTTCTCTTAGATTTGCTTTCTTTTTCTACCCTTTCATTTTCATTTATCTTGGGATAGGGTCTGACCATGAATTACAAGTTGGCCCGAAACTCACTATGTAGCCCAGTCTATCCTGGAACTCAAGATCCTCCTGCCTCGGTCTCCCACAAGCTGGGTTAGAGGCTTGCACCACCATGTCCACCTTTTCCTATTCTCAAGTCATTCTAAAGCAAATGCTTGAGACTTAGCTATTTTGATGCCAGGAAGGGTTGGTCATTGCCTTACAGTTTAGTTCAATACTATTGTTCTGTTTTTGCAGGACAATGCAAGACAGTGGGTTTTTGTTTCTGTTTTAACACAATGTGTTGTGAATGATCACTCCTAATAAACGTAGCAATCATTGTTTTTTAAAATTAATTACAGTATATGTGAATAGTTACAGGAAATATGTAAGCTTCTAGGCTTGGGAGATGCCTCACTTGGTAACCTGCTTACCACATAAGCATCAGAGATTGAGTTCAGCTTTTTGGCACCCACATAAAAATCCAGGATCTGCGGAACTTACCCAGCATGCTATTCTTGCCAATTGGCCAGTTCCAAGGTCAGTGAGAGATCTTGTCTCAAAACTTAAGGAGGTGATTGACTGAGGAAGACATCTGATGTTGACTTCTAGCCTCCATACACATGCTTATATGTGTACATGCATACATGTACATGCACACACATGAAACAAAAATTAGTCAGGGATCTTTTATAAAACAGTATATATTATCTATACAATATCTCTACTTTGGTTTTCAATACCTGAATCTAGATTCAGTGAAGTAATATAGAAATGAACTTTTTAGTTTTCCTTTATTTTAGGTTCTAATAGTCTTTCTCAATAGATACCTCACTTTCAGTCTCCTATCTCCTCATCTGATTTTATTAGTCTATGTCATAAGCTTGTTTTTAATTTTTTAATTCAGCATATAAGTTAATATGTGACATCTCTATACATTATCATGTTACTCTTCCCATTCTGACCCCCCATTTATGCTACCCATTTTCCCTCCTGCTCCACACTGTTCCCCTTATCAATATAAAAAACAAAATAAATAATTATAATATGTTTAAGTATTAGTGAATTCTAGAAAACTTTAAATAAAATTGGCATTATTTACTTTCCGTGTCACTTAGACATCCATATTCTAAGAACATAGACAAATATTAAAAAGGGGAAAGTAAATTAACATTTCTAATATCATATAACCTCAAATAAAGGCTGTTATGTTTTGGTATGCTACCTTTGACTTGTTCTGTCTGCCATTTTAAAATAAATTTTCTTTGTTTATATGTCAGTAGAAAGTTAGTTATTGTAATTCTTTTCAAGATTACTGGGAATTATGGGCATTATATTGTGGTTTAGTTCATTTCTTTGTTAGGTGAGAATTATTAGAAAGGTTAGAATAGGGATAAATGAACACTAATCACATATACTCAAAATAGAAAAATAACCATGTATTATATCTTGAGTTAGTAATTTTTTCATAGTATTTAGGACCCATATAAGCATAATAGATATAAAGCTGTCATGTGTTTTTGGAGACAGGATCTCACTGTATAACCCTGACTACCCTGGAACTCAGTATGTTGACAAGGTTGGCCTCATACTCACAGAGATTCTCCTCCCTCTGCCTCCTGAGTGCTGGAATTAAAGCATTAACCAACATGCTAACAACATTTTCTTGAAAGCAAATTTTTAGAAGGCCAAAGTGGGTTAGCAAAAAGCCTCAGCTGGTAAAGGTTCCAGCCATCAAGCCTGAGCACCTCAGTTCAATTCCCAGAACCTACACGGTGGAAGGAGAGAACCGACTCCTGAAAGGTATTCTTGAACCACCACATGCAGACCTTGGTGCCCACGAGCCTGCACACGCATGCGCGCACACACACACAAAATAAATAAAAAAAAATAAATAAAATGTACTTTACAAGTTTTAAATTAAAGCTGAAGTTGGGGCTGGAGAGATGGTCTAGCATTTAAGAACGCCGGCTGTCCTTGCAGAGGACCCAGGTTCATTCCCAGGCACCCACATGACAGCTGAGAATCATCTTTAACTCCAGTTCCAAGGAAATCCGACACCCTCTTTTGACCTCCACAGCATTGCATGACGTGGATGCACAAACCTACATGCAGACAGTACATTTATACACATTAAAAAACAAGCTGAAGTAAAACCAAGATAAAAGAAAAATGATAAATGCTTACTACACGAATATATTATGAAAAGCTGTTACTTACTAATAATGGATGTAGCTACTTGAAAGAAATATTTGGAAGTTATTATTAGTTGCTGATGATTATATTTTAAGTTACAAATATAGCAGAACTGTAGGTGAGTGGGATGCTTAAAGCATCATGGGTCAAAGGAGAAATTAAGGAGATAAAAATGATATTAAATGAAATGAAAAATACAACACCACGAAGCTTTTCAGACAACTTTAAAAGAAATCCTGAGAGGGAATTCTGTAGCTCTATGTGCCTACATTAAAAAAAAAAAATCACAAAGAGAACAATAAATGACTTAACATTGCAACTCAAGGCTACTGAATGTCAACAACAAATGAAACCCAAACCCAGCAGGCAAGAAGGAATAATAAGAATCAGAACAGAAATTAATGAAATAGAAACAAAGAAAACAATAAAAAGAATCAATGAATCCAAGACCTAGTTCTTTGAAAAAATAAACATGATTGACAAACCCTTAGCCCAGTTAATATAAAGAATATAAAGAAAGAAACATTATAATCTTTATATTAGCTATGATTTTATGATATCTTTAACAATTTTTATAAACATAGAAATTAAATATGAAATATTTTTTCTAAATATATAACCAGCATCCTAAGATTAGGTGCACATTATATTTACTCACATTGATCTACAAATAAAGCTATTTTCATACGTATAGGAGATACATAGTTTGAAAAATTAGACTTAACTATTTAACATTAAGGTATCAACAGTATACAAATGAAAATTTTCCACTTTTATCTCACTTTTTCACTAATAATTCTCCTGCCCACTTGTTCGATAATACTTTTAGTCCCTTGAGGAAATTTACATTTGTCTCCTTATTAGGAAGCTTATTGTTCTGTAGGTTACTCAAAATTAGGCTTAAACAGAATTATCCTTGAAATTTACATGTTCGGCATTTTATATATATATATATATATATATATATATGATATGTATATACATATATACATTATGAGTGTGTGTAATGGAGTTACACCATATGAGGTCATAATGTTTTCCCTAAGAGCCATAGGCTAGCTAACAAAAGTCCAATGCCAAGCTTCTGCTTCCCTTCAAGCTATTGGTCAGGGGAGTCTAAAAGACTTCCAAATCAGTATCAGCTACCACCACAGGCCTTGATTTCCTCCCAGAACTTGAAGCTATGACTCTATTGCAGAAGACACCACATGCTTTGGGCCCAGAGCTTGGAGGAATTGAGGTGAAAGACTAGCTCTCATAGTATCAGAAGGTATTAGGTAAGCTGCCAAAGGAGAAAAAGAATCAATATTCCTACCCACCTGTAAAGCCTAGAAACCACAAAAATGTGTTTCCTGGAAATATCTGTCTCACTATATCTCCAATAATTGTGCAATAGGGGTAATTTAATCTTGGAGATAACCAACAGCTATCTGTTTAGATTTAAGGCCCACTCAAAATAAGGGAATTCATGCCTCTACTTTAAACCTAGCCAACTANTTACATTTGTCTCCTTATTAGGAAGCTTATTGTTCTGTAGGTTACTCAAAATTAGGCTTAAACAGAATTATCCTTGAAATTTACATGGCGGCATTTTATATATATATATATATATATATATATATATATATATATTATATAATTGTACATATTTATATATACACACATGCATATATATGTATATGTATTATCATGACTGTCAGCTTGTCTAGTATAAAACTGGAGGCTAAAACATTTCAAAAGTATACAAAAACACTGCTTCACCATTTTCTTGAACTCAGTATTGGCACAGAGATGCTTGACACTGACTTTCTGTCTCTGGATGTTTAGTCCTAGAAGCCATGGGATTTCTTTTTTTAATGCTTTTTTTTTTTTTTTTTTTTTTTTTTTTTGGTCTTTCGAGGCAGGGTCTCTCTGTAGCCCAAGCTGTCCTGGAAATCACTTTAATGCTTTTTTTTTTTTTTTGATGTTTTGTGTGTTTCAGACATCATTTCTCAGTTCGTTTAGACATATTCCACCTTCCGTTCCACCAACCCCACCCTAGATCATGCATTCTGACAAACTGGCCTACTCTTACTACTCCAAAACTTTTAATTAGTTTAGGAATTCATATTTCCCTTAATTATATTACTCTATAATAGAATACATACTTTCCACTCATATACAATTAATATGAAGTCTGAAAGTAGAGTGGTGGATGTGATCTTTTTTTTTTTTCTTTTTTTTTATTGATGCTTTGTGTATTTACATACATTTTCATACATCATTTTCCAATTCAGTTCAGGCATATATCCCCTTCCCTTCCCCCCACCCCACCCCTATCCATCCCAGATCATGCATTCTGCCATAAGTTTTCTGCATCTTTCTCTGCTTTTTTGTTTTGTTTTGTTTTCATTTTTTTAACAATAAGTGATAATATGTGAGTACAAGCATCCTTCATGTAAAACCAATTTGCAAGCAGTTGTGCCCAAACCCACACAGCTCATGGGTCCCACCATCCAGCAGGGGGTCTTGTATGTTCAATCAAGTTGATCAAATGTGGATCTATTCTAAAGCCCATTAAGAGATTTACATTATAACAACATATTTGCTTTCAGATAAACAGAAATATAACAATAATGTCATCAGTTTGCCTTTCATCTGGGGGTTTGGTGTTAGCATCCAGAAATGAGGGAGACCATTCACCACTTAATTTTCTGGGACTGTGTTACTTTCACTTAGCATAATGGCTTTGAGCTCCATCCATTTACCTGCAAAGTTCATGATGTCATCTTTCTTTACCCCTGAATAGTACTCCATTGTGTACATGTACCACATTTTCTCTATCCACTCATCAGTTGAGGAGAATTTGGGTTGGTTCTAGCTCTTTGCTATTGTGAAAAGAGCTGCATTAAACATAGCTGTGCATGTATCATTCCGGTAGGATGAGTCTTATGGCTATATACCCAGGAGTGGTATGGCTGGGTCAGGTGGTAGGCTCCTTTTGAGTCTTTTAAGGGTTCTCCACAATGCTTTCCATAATGGTTATACAAGTTTACATTCTCACCAGCAGTGGATGTGTGTTCCCCTTTCCCCACAACCTCTCCAGCACTTGGTGTCTTTTATGTACAGATTCAATACAATCCCAATAAAAATCCCCATGAGATTCTTCACAGACTTGGAAAAGATCCTTAAATTCATAAGGAAATCAAAGGATCCCAAATAGCTAAAGAAACCCTGAGTGAAAAATGCAATACAGGGGGAATTTCCCTACCAGACTTCAAGCTATATTACAGGGCCATAATCATAAAGACAGTCTGGTACTGGCACAAAAACAGACCCATTTACCAATGGAACAAAATTGAAGATCCAAACTTGAGATCATACAATTTCAGCCACCTCATATTTGACAAAGGGGAAAAAGAAACCTCAATGGAGGAAGGATAGCATATTCAGCAAATGGTGCTGGCAAACTGGATCACCATTTGAAGGAGAACAAAATTAAACCCCTACCTCTCACCCTGTACAAAAATAAACTCCAAGTGGATCAAAGATCTCAATCTAAAACCCAAAACCCTGAAGGTGATAGAAGAAAAAGTTGGTTATAACCTACAAGACACAGAGGTGTAGGAAAACACTTTCTAAATCAGAGATCAGCTGCACAGGAAATAAGGTCAACAGTTGACAAATGGAAACTCATAAAACTCAAAAACTTCTGTACAGTGAAAGAAACAATCAAGGAAGTGAAGAGAAAACCCACAGAGTGAGAGGAAGACTTCACCAGTGATACATCTGACAGAGCATTAATATCAAGAATATATAGACTACTCAAAAAACAAAGAAGTAAGAAAACAAATGACCTACTCAAAAGATGGAGTAAAGAGCTGAACAGAGACTTCATCAATGAGGAAGTAAAGATGGCTGAGAAACATCTTAAAAAGTGTTCAACATCCCTAATAATTAAGGAAATGCAAATTAAAACTACTCTCAGATATCATCTCACTCCGATAAGACTGGCTAAGTTCAAGAAAACAAAAGACACCAAATGCTAGGAATTTCTTCAAAGTCAAGTTTTACTAACTTGTCTCTCAAGTTGACCAGGCTAACCTTCTCAGTATTATGTGAGAAATATTTAGTTGCTTTGGTTATAGTTCATTTTTCTGTTGCTTCATGTTAATACTTCTGTTTTATTATTTTGCAACTCTTGAGTCTTTCCATTATCACAGGAAGGTGTTTCATATAACTAGTCAGATGTCTACTAACAAACCATCATGTGTGGATGGAAGATTATTATTCAGGACAATCCAGTCTAAGGTAATGTTACTTACCATTCAGCCTCTTGGTATAGAGAGGGGAATCATTCTGGGCAACCCTCATTCAAGTTGCTAATCCACAGAATTATGAACATATTAATAATAATTTGCTGAAGACCCTGTATTTTTGTGCAGTTTGTTCTGTATCAAAAGATAACTTCTACCACATAAATTTATCTTTACCTAGAAAAATAAAGGAGAAATAGACACTTCAAATTTTACAGTGAATAATTAGGGGGAATGGAAAATTATCTATATATGAGAGAAGAAGTTATTAATATTTTCTACAACACAGTCTGTTAGGAGATACTACATCTTGGCAATGTTTGCTTCTTGTTCCTATGGAGAAGTGCCCAATAGTGGATCATCCTCCTTCATTCCCCTTTAGAGGGATGTAAAACTTTTCTGGAAAGTAAGAAAAAATTGCTCAACCAAAACTTGTATTTTCTGTCCTGAAATTACTTCTGTGTCTGTTTGCACAGTGGGTGCATTCTACCACCTGCTGCAGCCATGGAGTAGCAGTGGGAGACAGGATGATAGGGTGGGGTCCTCATGAATATGCACTTGGGTTTGACTAGAGCAGTGGTTCAGTGTAGAAAAGTCATATTCAGTAAAACTGATGACTCTTTGTTCCTCATTATTATATTGTTTTGGTGCCTCAACTGGTTCAGAATTATGTATTTTTTTAATAAAGAACATAAAATAATATAATAAAATGAAAATTATATAGTTTGCAAGTATTTTATAGGCTAGGATAAGCCCCTTAAGAATATTAGTAGCATTTCAGTAGGAAAAAGTGGAAAGAGGTATACTATTTTGGTAAGTTTATTTTTAAATGTGTATAGAAAGGTCTTAACTTTTCCCTGAAATTTTCAAGGGCCAAGACAAATATAGAAAGTAATCCACTACCTTACATGCTTACATATCTGAAGAATTCTTTGTTCAGAGAGAAACAGTAGAAGCAATGCCTGCTAATTCACTTCAGTTGTATCTTAGACTCCCTTGGAAATGATACAGAATAGCAGTCTGGGGTGACTAAGTGTAACTGATCCCCTAGATGTGTCACCCTTGAACTTTCCTTGCTATATAAAGCAGCCCACATCCCCAAAATATTTTTGTGTCTTCATGTTTCACTTATCTTAGCAAAAGTAGCTGTTTCAAGCCAAGCTCAATGGAAATATTTGAGTTCACAGAAACATTCTATCCTGTGACCCTTAAGTCACCTGAAAGAGGTTTGAAGTTCAAAGCACCTTTCATGGTTTATCAAATTATAAACCGCTGAATATCACTATTCCTCAGAAGGAAAACATACATACTATTATGAAATAACTTGTTTCTCCCATAGTATCAAATTAATGGAGAACAAATTCTATCTGCTGATATTTATACATGTGTTCTATAAAAGCCGATATAGCAAGTTCATCCAACACCCCTCCAACCCTGAGCAAGTCAGCATAACCACAACAACAGCAGCAACTCAAGTTAGAAGAGTGTCTCATGTCTTGAACTAGAGCTTACCAATTTAGAAAATAGTGTAATTATCTATTGTGATTAAGCTGAGTACCTATTCTATTTATCCAATCTCTAAACACCTCAAGAAAATAGATGCTTCCCCATCAAGTCAGAGATAGGGAGCACCAATTGTTTGACCCTGTGATGACAAACTCCAGGGTTCTGCCTTAAAGAGCCCACATAACTTAAAATAGAATAAGTGAAGAGCCATCTGGAAGCCAGTGCCACTCAGCATACAGGGATTGAGGGAAGCAGCAGGAGATACACCTGCAGGCTGAAAGACAGCAAGGGTGGTGTACCACGACACCTTGCAAAGTCTAGCACAAGCCCCTTGTGCCGCACACATGTTCACAATGAAATTTAGTTTTCCAAAAGCAATAAGGCAAGCACTCTGCTCGTGTGTCATTCACTTGGAGGCAAATATTCACTTAGGGTAATTAGCTTGAATAGTGAGATTTTAATCATTTCATTCTCAACATAAATATTTGGCTAATCGATATGAAAGGTATTTATTTTCTCTATAGTTGGCTTTGCTTCCCAGCATTAATACTGTGTGACAGATGGCTGATGTCATCTCTGCTTGGAAGAACTCAGTTGGCAATATTAGTATGGCATATTTCTGGGGATTTGTGAAATGCTAGGAGATGAAGAAAAATAAAAGAGTCCAAAAGGGTATTCCCCAAAGCAAATATATTTATATAATTTGGTACCATAGTTTACTGATTCATCATCGATAGAGAGATACATGTGCTACTTAATTAATATTTTATTTATATTTTGGTAAATATTAAGAGTGCCTTTATGCATATATTTTGAACACTGGTATTTTACAATATTAGAAATACATTGGCTTTTTTTTTAGTTCTTTGTTCCTATATCTGTACAGCATACATAGATAGAGGAATCTTACTACTAGGAACTGTGCCTTCAACCACATCGCTGTTGCAGTAGTATAATAAGAGAGGACTTTTGCTTTGTCAGAACTAGATTTTTGTGATATTTTTTATCTAATGAGTCTTAAGTGATATTTTTGATCCTAGTCCCATGTGATGGAATTTATTGTTGACAAAGTGTCCATTGGTACACCTTTCACTCTACACTTCTCCCCCCTCACACTGCCCATAGGCCCTAAGTGGTTTCTGTCAAAATGTTTGAAAAGGAAGAAGAGGATAGGAACAAAACTGAGCTGAGCTGTAGGAAAATCCGAGTGGGAGCATGTGAAATTTTTCAATTAACAGTGGTTAGGAAGATGGCTCAGTGTGTATTATTGCCTGCCAAGTATTAGGACCTGAGTTGAAATCTCTGGAACCCAGATAGAAGCTGGGTATGGGAGTGCATGTTTGTAATCACAATGCTCGTACAGTGAGGTGAGATGCAGAAGCAAGAGAATGCCCAAGAAGCCTGTGTGCTAGCTAGGCTGGTATATGCCAGGACAAATCACAGAGATCCTGCCTCAACCAAGGTAGAAGGCAAAGACTAACAGAACACTCAAGGATGTCTTCTGACCTCCACACAATCTCCCTAGCATGCACTGATAGACAAATGCATATCACACACACACACATACACACACACACACACACATCATATATCATACAAAGCTTTGTGCGTAAAGAAACATTAAGGAGAATTTGTCCAATATTTCTAAATGTTCTGCTGGACATACGACATGTGTTAACTCATGTGACTAATCTTTGAACAAATCACTGATGGGAGATAAATTGTTTCTGTAAGGAAATGGAGGCCCAAAACTGTTGAATAACTCATTCACTCATGGTCTCACAGATGATTTGTAGTGGATATGAATCTCAAACAGAAGCAAGTGCCCCTAGAGTCTGTGTTCTAATTGCAATGATGGAGAGAAAGAACACATTCCTGAAAGGAGAGGCAGAATGGTAAGGTGATGGTCTGACTTGTAGCAACAAACACCCATGCATTTGGTTTAGCATCTTACAGAAGAGTTTAATTCCCTGAAGTAGGCAAGTAGGCATTGAATTTTATTTCTTTGTGCCTTGGTTACTTTATAGTACCTTCAAAAGTAAACACAATGAAAGGAAGAGCATTTCACAGTCAGTACCTGCATATCACTTAAAATTACATTGCTGGCAGTCGCTTTTGTCCTAAAAACCTGCTAATATCAGAATAGAGAATCAGCTCTCTAAATTGTTTCTTCTTTTTTCTGACTCAAACTATCAGGGCACTCTGAATCAGCTTATGAATTACTAACATTTCAATCTCCCCATAGTATACTATCCATTCTCTACTACCCATAGTCACTCATTATCAGGGAAATACGTATAATGTCTTTAGTCATTTGTTTACCTTGAAGACATCTTTCTAAGATTTCACAGTCCTAACTCCTGAAAACTAATGACAACTACTTAATCATATAAAAATATGAACCCAAGTAATTATGTTTAACACACACTTTTTTCGGGTGTAATATGGATTTGCCTTTAAATACCTATCTCAAATAGAAAGTTAATAGTCATAATATATATATATATATATATATATATGTATATATCTTCTAATAAAGATATCTCAAGAATCTTTAATGACCAGTATTTAGTTTATATAGTATTAATGGGAGTGATATCTTGACATAAGTGCCTTTATTTCTCAGATTTACCACTCTTTATGTTCCAGAGAAATTACTAATAAAACATGGACATAACATTTACAAGACAGTGTTGTGACTCATTTATATACCTTTTATAAGGAGCAAAGTAAAGTCAATTCATATACAACATTTAGGACTTTCATCTATGGTTTGAAAACCTTATGGACAACAGATACATATACCTATGTAGCTGTGTCTGCTTTGACCATTCTGCCATCGAGCCTGGCCCAGGCTAGCCTTTCCATGGCAGCTTAAATGCACCCTACTTCATTTTGCTTCCATTCGCTGCTTTGCATTGCAAACCTTGCCAGCCACTGCAACTGAGAAATGGAGGCTAACAGAGAAACACTGAAGCCAATTTAATGGTGCTGTGTGTGTGTGTGTGTGTGTGTGTGTGTGTGTGTGTGTGTGTATTTTCTCCAAGTATGATTAAATAATCATAAGAACTTCTCCAAGGGCTAATCTGCTATATTTTCCAGATTTTCACCTTGGGGACATATTGTCCCTTGTCACTGAAACCTCGGGGACAGAAGGGGACGCCACAGGGTGGCACAGCAGGAAGCTGAAACAGCGATGAAACAGTGTTCAGTTAATGAAGGCATGGCCCGTGGCCTCTGCTGCTCTGCCATATGCTTGAAGAAATGCTAATGACTACAATTCAAATACCTTTTTCATCTTAACTATATGTAAATGTGTTTATAAATACTCTCTTATAAATATACGATCACATTTTTAAAAGCCAAGTGCTAATGTTGCTTTCAACATCTATAATACACAATAATTAAAACTTAAGCAATTCTGCTTAATTATACCTTATGGAAAACTATACAGTAATTTATAGAAATTAAGCAGAAAAACAAAGATCAACAGAGATAAAGCAGCAGTTGAACAACTGAATAATAAATCACATTGATCATTAATTTACAGCAGCAAAATCATTGTAACTAAAAGCTCCATCCTAATCTTAAATAGCTGATATGCGAATGGAAGGTGTTAGTGATGTGGGTACTCCTTGTCAGAGCCCAGCCTGAACTGATTTTGTCATGGTCTACATGACTAGTATGTTCCTATGTTACTCCTCAAAATCAAATGATGATATTTGATTGAAATTTTTCATTATTGCAATTCTAACTTGAGGTGTCCTTCCCATTTTCTTAGACTTCAGCCCAAGTCTAAAGATGATTGTTTGGTAGGGTACGAATTGTACAACAATGGCTAATGTATAAAAAGGTAATTTATCTACTTTGGCATTGATTAAAACTAACTTAAAGCTCAATTACATAGATCTATGAAAATAATGCTAACTATGGTCTAATCAGGAGAAATCACAGGCTTTCATGCTCAAAAATATTGTCTCTGAAAATCTAAGGATGCTCATTTATGGATTAAAATTCGTTTGAATCAATGAGGTCAATAAACATGCACATATTAACAAATAAAAGCTAGAACTGCTATTATCTGCCAATTCTCTTAATTTTTAAAGGAATATATGCTTCAGCTTCTCTTTATGAATCTTCATTCTTTGTCCATAGAAGTTATTATTAATGTAATCAATTCTTTCCTTTTCATTACTGGACACTGAAATTCTAGCTAGGTAATATCTGCCTCTATGGGAAGTTAGGGAAACATAACATCCTTTTATTTTCTTGTACCACTTTATAGTTTGCATTTCAATGTATATGCACTTGTATGTATGAGACATGAGGATCTCATGTATTCTTTTAAGTCCAGTCTGATCTTTCCAATGTACTTCTCTCTGTAGAGATCACCAGGTTTATATGCAAATCTCATCCTACCCTAAACCCTCACACAGGTGCTAGCAGCCTCTCCACTCTCTATCCCACTTCTTTTGTCTCTTGCTATTTCTTTCTCATATTTTTAACTTTCAATGTCAGCAGGACAAATGCCTGAGTCTTTATTTTTCTTTTTGTCCAAAAAGTGTCTTAACAACTGTCCCATATAAATTCTAGAATTTTTTTGTCTCCTGACCTACATAAATTCTTTCTCAAAGACATATTTGTTTCATAAACCAAAGAAATGAAACAAAACTCAGACAATAGAATTACCACTTTAAATTTGTCTTGATAACAAAACAGTAATAATACTATATTCTTGACTTCCAGAGTCTGATTACACTTTATAACATGCTAATTCTATTCAATAATAACATTATATACTTTAAAAGTATAGTATATAATAATATTATATACTATAAAAGTAGATTTCAAGAATTCTTTGTGTTTTCACCACAACAAAAGCATATTAGGTAATCCATATGCCATTTTGATCTTTTTCCATTCCAGATAGTGTATAGTTTTATAAAATATGTATTTTTTTAACAACTAAAAAAGCAATTGACCAGATATTTTACCATAGTCAATCATACAATGTGACTGAATATTTATTTTAATGTTTATGAACTGTGTAAACAGATTTGAGGAAGTTTCCTATATTATTTTATTAAGTAAAAATTCTACCTCTTCTAGAAGAAAAAGAAAAACATTATTCAAAAATTTTATGGTAAAACTGGAGGGAGATGACTGCCTAACACACATTAAGAAACAAGACACAAGACTTAAGGAACTTCCTCAAAATAAGTGCAGGCAGAGTGATGAAAAGCCTAGACTGATTTTGCAGCTCTAAAAAAGGGTCAGTGATGTTTCCCCAAATGGATTTGGCTACAAATGTATCAGGATGTACTTATAACAAGCTGATGCATTTGATCCCTCACCAGGAAGAACTCTTGTCTGCTTAGCTTTAGGAACATACTAAGGGATTCTGATTGCAGAGAACACCCAGGGCAAAAGCTTCTTAGTAAAAAAAAAAAAAAAAATATGTCATGTGGTCAAGAAAAATGACAAAAGGCCAGAATCTCCTTCTCACGTCATTGAAGATGATTACAGGGTGGAATGCATTCAAGTATCTTAACATCTTAAAATTAATTTATCAGACAAGAATCACAGGAAAGAATACAAAATCATTGGTAATAAAACTAGACATTGTTTACTGGCAAGTTATTTACATAATGTTTGCATATAAATATATTACTTATGAGCACATACTTTTCTTACTATTTTTTTCCTAATGAATTTGATTTGTTTTCTTTAACAATGTGCAGTGTCCCATTTTCTACATCTGTCTGGTACTATTCCGGGTCATAATACACCCTGTCAATCTACTTTTCTTCTTATGACCAATTAAAGATGGAAAAAAAATACATTTGTCCTGGAGTTTGTGAAAAAGACTTAAGGATGCAAAGCATATGGAAATATTTCCGAACAATGTGTAATGGCAAGTAAAGGAAGCAAAACTGTCTTCAAGTTCAATAATGTGCCAAGGAAAATTGATGATGAGGAAACTTGTGGTTTAAGGGTAGAGAACATTCCTTGGAACTTGGGAAAGATTTGTAATTCTCCTTTTCAGAATTTCCTACCTGGTGACCCACACTAATGAAAGATATCCTCATCATGAAATGAAATATGAAAATATCTCAACACAAACTTCGAACAAAGCAAAAGCAATATTCTGACAGAATTTATGTTACTTCAAATAAAGGAGCTGCAACAATGGCATCCAGTGATGAAGAGTGAGAGACAAAGAGGGAAGCGTGTTATCTACAGTCACTGAAGCTAGCCATAGAAGGACAGGGCTTCCTTTGGTCAAATGTTCTGCTAGGAAGAATGCTGCTCCTTCTCCCACTTCTCTTCCTCTCCTCCCCTCCCCAGTTTTCTTGTACTTTTAGCAGTTTGCCCAGGTTTTTTTTTTTTTTTTTTTTTTTGGTCTTTTTGAGACAGGGTCTCTCTTAGCCCCAGCTGGCCTGGAACTTACTATGTAGACCAGGCTGGCCTTGAACTCACAGAGATCCACCTGCCTCTGCCTCCTGGGATTAAAGGCATGTGCTATCATGCCCTCCCTGTTCACCCAGCTTTAACGATAGGAACCTGCCTGTAGAAATTTGCAACACTCAGGCTCTCCTTCCAGGAACACTGGGATGCATTATCAATTGAAAGCATTTCTGTGTGGGGCCAGGAGTAATTTGAATCCCAAGAGTGATGAAATCAAGAAAATACTCTCTTTTGTTTCTGAACAATATATTTAAATTATGCTTCACTTACTAAGAAATAAATAAACATGCAATTTCCTTGTATTATGAGTGGGCACTGCAGGGGAGTTGCACATATGAATATGCAATAACTGAGAAAGAATTCAGAAGACCTGTGCAAACCCAAGCCAGGCAAAACCCAGCATGGCTAGGGAAGGTGTGCCAGAAGCTCCACCCCCAGGTCTAGAGGCAACTGATAGTTGCTGCTAGGGGGAGAGTCAGCTTTCTTTACAGGTATGCAGGTGTGATACCTGGTAGGCTGATCAGAATCCATGACTAAATAAATAAATACAAAAATAAGTAAATAAATAAATATGCTATCAAGCAAACACAAGACAGGGTATTTGAAGGGTAACTCTCTACCAGTCTTTCCTAAGTAGACATAGGATATCATAAACCACTATGGTTGCACAGATATACTTTCTTGACAATTGGAGTGCAGTAGGTTGAAGTATTAAAATATGTATTCACTTTTCCTGGGAAATATAAATTGTTGTTGTCCACATTTGTTTTACTTAAAATCTATATAACAATAACTCTGGGACTGACACATACAAATGTTCTCTATAATCAAACTTTTGTGTCTAATTTTTGAAAAATATGACAAGAAAGAATTTGGCAAGAATGCATTTTTAATAAAAGCATAGTTCAAACATATGAATAATATTGCCAAAAATTTAATTTTGTAAAAATATGTGCAATGATGCATAGACTTTTTTAAGTTATATAAAAACATTTATAAGGAAATACTATAGCAGTGTACCATAAACCATATGAGCCAGGAATTTTAATAGGGCTATATACCTGACTTTAACTTAAAACCTTGATGTGCCAGGAAAGAGATAAAATGTGTTTAATTTGTTTTTTTTTTGTCCCGTGTGTATTTCTCTTTTAAGAACATTCCATACATATTCTCATCATACTTATTTAATAACGTGTAAAGGCAATACATGAGCTAGAGATGTCACACAATTGTCAGTTTAGTCAGAAGCTGTGTAACCTTCTGACCTTGTCGTGTACAAATATACATTATCATCAACAAAGTGTTGGGCCACATTCATAGCTATCCTGGACAAATGCATCTCAGGGCTATAGGTTGGCCATACCTAGCTCAAGTAAACAGCAAATATTATTAAGTAATAAGAGACAAAATAAGTAGTGAAAAGTTTTTATCAGACACAAATTAATCAACATGCACTAAAATATATGTAGGTATATAATCTCAGGATAAAAGTAAAGCAATATGAGCATCTTCTTGACCCCAATCATTTAGCAAGGAAGTTAACACTTAGAGACCTGTATAGGAATAATAGCACATGACAATTAGACAGTACTCTTTGACAACTTTTATAGTTATAATTAATGGTGTTTCTTATTCTTGAAAGATTCATTAGATGCTAACTTCTAATGACTAAGAATGTTGCTGAATTTATTCCAGAGAGTGACAGAAACTATATAGAACAGCCCAGAAGATGAGGCACACAAAGTAATAACATTATGAAAGTTAGTATTAATGGATGGCATTCCCCTTATTTCTGAGCCTCGCTTTCCACACTTATGAATTTGAGTTGATTTCAAGACTTTTTCAGCTCTAAAATTACATAGTTAAAACCTAAAACCAAGAGTCACATCTGGGAGTTCATGCCTGTAATCCCAGCACTTGAGAGGCTGCCACAAGCATTCAAGGAATCTCTTCAAGTTTGTGAGCAGCCGGGCTGGATGGTGAGTTTCAGGTCAGTCTGGGTTACAGAATAAGACCTTGTATCAAACAAACAAGCAACAGTAACAACAAAACCATCTAAAAATACTAAGTATCTATGTCTGTTGACTGCTTACTAGTTGGCAGCTCACATTGCTGCTTCCCACACTGCATTAGGGGAGATTTTTGTTTCCTCCACTGTCAGATTGTTTGCTTCTGAGTTGAATAATGAAACATATGGCCATTTGTAGGACATCATAGCATCCCGTTCATCATTTCCTATGCTTTTGCACTTCTTAGGTAGAAATATGAAAGTTTCTTCTAATAAAGAACCTACTTTTCATTATATATTGCATTTTGAAACTTGGCTGAAATTCAAGTTCAATAAAAAAGATTCGGATGCAGGACAGTTATGGCAGAATGCATGATCTGGGATGGGGTGGGGGTGGGGGGGGAGGGAAAGGGAAATAAGCCTGAACTGAATTGGAAAAAATGTATGAAATGCACAAAGCATCAATAAAAAACTAATTAAAAAATAAATAAATAAATAAATAAATAAATAAATAAAAAATATTGCAATTTTAACATAGATTAGAAAGCATATATTTAATGATGGAAATTATTAAAATGATCTAAGTAAAAATGAATTATTTGTTTAGAAGAAATTTTAAAATAAACTGTGTTTGGGAAAAAAAAAAAAAAAAGATTCCTCAAAGACTTAATCTGGACTAGATCAGAAGTGACTACCATATTTGCTCCCTCGATGTATATTTTTAGAGTTTTTGTGCATTTCATACAATGCTGCCATATTACCAGGGTGGGCATAGAATAAAGGATCTAGGTCCCTGCCCTGTGACCACTGGTCCAGGTTCAAGTCACCATCTAGTCTATTGCAGGAAAAACACATGAAGCTCCTATTAGATTCTCTTAGTTTCTACCCATTTCTCATTCCCTGGGTCACATGGGCTCAGGGCCTGTTCCTGTATCAGTAGAATCCCAGGGCTATTTTTATCACATAGAAAATATTCCACTGTTCTTTGGCCAGGTTCTGGACATGCAGAAACTACTTTGTTTTAGGCTTCCTTCTTGTACACAGAGGGTAACGATTCCTGCTTTTATGTCTTAGGTAATTTTATGGATTTTTTTCTCAGAAAATCAGAATAGAAATTATTTTAGCATTAATAACTATTCTAATCTGGGTTTTCTATTCCAATGTTGTGCTACATCAAGGATATGATCCAATTTCACTTCTGTTCTTATCTCATTGTGTATGACTACAGTTTCTCTGTTTCTTTGATTAGTGTGAATTACCATGTAGTTTAAATATTTTGCATGTAATTTCTAATGTTGACTGTTGACAATTAAGATCATTTTTGGTATAATAAGCTCTTACAACCATTGACAAGGTACATATCTTATGTTCTAGCTTTAGAAATACCAAACATGACGAGCATGGTGGCGCACACCTTTAATCCTAGCACTTGAGAGGCAGAGGCAAGCATGGATCTTTGTGAGTTCAAGGCTAGCCTGATCTACAGAGTTAGTTCCAGGACACCTGGGACTACAGGGAGACCCTGTCTCGAAAAGACCAAAAAAAAAAAAAAAAGAAAAAAGAAATACCAAATGTATTTTCTTAGTCTCTTTTTGGCTGAAATAAAATACTTGAGGATGGATTATGTGTAAAAACTAGACATTTATGTTGTCCACGGTTTTAAATGCTATGGAATTTGGGGCATGGGCCAGTCATCTTCTGGGAATCTGGTGATGTCCTTCTTACTGCATCATATGAAACTGGAGACATCACCTGTTGAGAGAAGCAAAGTGTATCAATTCAGTCTATTTTTTTAGCTCTACTAGTGAAAATTTCTTATTGGAATATTATGGAACAATAAGGTACTTGAAACATGTTCACAACTAAGGGAGAAAACATTTCAAAATTAATTTTCAGAGCACCAATTTATAAATACTTATTTAAAAGGATCTATAATCTTATTTTAAAATTGCTTATAGATTTATTTTGCTAATAATGTTTGAAGAAAGTCAAAGTAGTTAAGAAATGGAACTAAAACTCAAAAGACTTGTTTTACATTGTTTTGTTATTGCTTAAACCTTGATCATTCTAATTGTGCCATAATTGCATAGCTACTGTACTATCTGAATTAAAACTTTCTAATCAATACTTAATGTGAGAATTCCATGTGATATTAGGTGATAAAACTGTGCTAACTTCATATTTATAGAGAATGAGAACATTCTCACCATTCTCACAATACGAATGTCACCTAAATGTAGAGAGATATTGAAACCTCTCATTTTTTAAACTACTTCTTTATTTTTTTCATTTTTTAACAATAAGTAATAATTTATGAGTACAAGCATCTTTCATGTAAAACCAATTTTCAAGCAGTTGTGCCCAAACCCACACAGCCCATGAGTCCCACCATCCAGCTGGGGGGGGGGGCTTGTATGTTCAATCAAGTTGATCAGATGAGTGTCCAGACTATATTGCTGTAGTTTCACCATTCACCCCAATCACAGCCCTTACATTCTGTCATAACCCGTCTTCTGCAGATTGTTCCCTAGGCTTAGAAAAGGGGCACAGGTGGAGGAGAAGCAAAACAGTCTACTTTCTCTGGTGCTGTTGTCTTGGACTCTGGTCAATTCTGGCTGTTTCCTTTCATGGGCTGATGGTTTGTTCAGGAATAACCTTTCAATCCTACTAATGAAGCACAAGCAATTAGATATATAGGTATTTAAACAGTAGTAATTGTTATGGTAGGTTACTTTGGTATAGACACAGATGTTTGGATGGTATGTTAATCCATGAATTACATTTTTTCTGTAAAATATGACAGGGTCTTACTGTGGCTTATAACATCTCCTAACCACAATAGGATATAAGCTGGTGGCATCAGCCATGGGTTATTCCTCCAAGGAGAGAGCTAATAATAGTCAATTAGATGTGGGATATACAGGCATATGCCTGCCACTGCTGCACAGTATTTCCAGGCCGGTGAGGTGTAGCTGGTGCTGACAGAGGAGCCTTGCTTGACTCAAGGAGGCCTATATTTGCTTTATTGTTTTACTGGCCTTTGGTAACACTATCTGGTATTCCAGAGACCAACTGTACACTTGCAAGTGCAGTCTCAATACATCTTTCCCATGCTTACATCAGGTCTTTGACAGCAGGGCCTTATCGCCTCTCTTCTTGCAGGTATCCCAGTTTACAGGCAAGAAGCCTT
>VZQC01003804.1:2774927-2792660 GCA_009823505.1 Rhizomys pruinosus | reverse complement strand
TCCCCCACCCCACCAGAGCTCATGCATTCTGCCAAACATGCTTTTCATCTCTTTCTCAGTCTTTCTCAATATTCTCCATGTGGAAGTTGACTGTTTTGAACAGAAGTTCACTGTTTCAGTCAGTTCTTTGATGCAGTCCTTTCTGTTGTTGTTGTTGTTGTTGTTGTTGTTGTTGCTGTTGTTGTTGTTTCCAATATGCATCACTCCCAACTGCTTTGGACAAAAGCTCAAGGGGCTGTGCACAAGAAATACTTACAACTAGGTAACTGGCATTAGCATCCACAGATAAGGGATACCATTCATCGTTTGTTTTTCTGGGACTGTGTTACTTCACTCAGCATGATGTCCTCTAGTTCCAGCCATTTTCCTGCAAAGCTCATGATGTCGTCTTTCTTTACTGCTGCACGGAACTCCATTGTATAGATGTACCACATTTTCTCTATCCACTAATCAGTTGAGGAGCATTTGGGTTGGTTCCAGCTCCTTGCTATTGTGAAGAGAAGAGCTCATACTTTTATCCATAGCAAGTGTTAGGCCAAAGGTCTGGGACGAATGCCAAAAATGGCATTGACGAAGAGGTCCCTGCCCTTCTCTTCCAGGCAAGGAGCCCCTGCTTACAAAACGCAGTACAAAATACTGGATAGAGTCAACACCTAGTTTCAGAATCCAAAGTGACCACTGGACCTAAGTCCATCTTTTTTTTATTAATTTTATTTATTTCTGTATGTGTATGAATGTATTGTCTGCATGCAAGTTTGTGCACCCGTGTCGTGCAATGCCGCGGAAGTCAGAAGAGGGCGTCGGATTCCCCTGGAACTGGAGTTCTCCTGGAATTGGAGTTTCAGACGGTTCTCGGCAGCCATGTGGGTGCTGGGGATCGAACCCAGGTCCTCTGTAAGAGCGGTCGGTGCTCTTAACCGCTAGGCCATCTCTCCAGCCCCCCTAAGTCCATCTTACAGGGCCCTAAAACCCACCTAATAGGACAATACCCCTGTACTTTGCCAGTGTGTCACCGCTTCCTCTCCCTTTCCCTTTTAAAAGTCCCTACCCCAGCTCAGGGACGTGACTTCACTGGCCTCAGCCTGTGAGGTCAGTGAACTCTCCCAGTAGTGATCTATTCCAATTAAACCCTGCTTTTATATTTTAATTTGGCTACTCTGGTTTATTGCATCAGTGGAGAAGCAAGTAGTACATATACCTCCTCATATAACCATGGGGTCATTAGAAACCATATACAGTCTTCTAATACTTCATGAAAAATGAAGCACCCCTCTTCCTCTAGACAGAAATCATATTATATAAGTGCTACTGAATGTTAGGATTTACAACGGTGCCCAATAATAACAAAGCTGCCTATTTTCTGGAGTCAGTGAAAGCTCTATGGAATGTAGTAATTATATCCACTATGTAGGAATTGCTTTTGCTAAAAAGTACTGGTTCGTCATTTATGCCCACAAAGACTAGCATCTCTGTACTAAGTTTGCATGTTTCTCTTTTGCCTCAAGACTTTGGGTCAGTAGTTAGGGATGTAGTAATAGAGTACTGAGCTAGCATGTATAGGACACGGAACTCAATCCCCAAGTACTGAAACAGAGAGAAGAACCAAATAGAAAGGAAAATACAAAGCCTTGAGTCAGAATTCTTGTCAACCTTTCACATAGGAATGGTAAACACCTGAGGAAGCTCTGTTTAAAAATTGGTGCTATCCAAACAATCTTATCTCCCTTTATGGACAATGGTATAAAAGATAAGGGTAACTAAGATTTCTTGTTGTCAGCTTTTATAATGTCTTTATCTAGACCACCAAAATGTACCTGAGAGTCACCAGTCATTATGCTAACCCGTATTGTGACCTTAGATTGCAGGAAACATAGAACTCTACAAACAGATCAACCTCTACAAAAGATCACCTCCAAAGAGGAATAATTGTTTCAGAGGAACCGGACTGTCTGCTCAAGCAATAAAGCTTCTTTGAGGGTCTGGAGAGATGGTTCAGTGGTTAAGAGGACTGACTACCCTTTCAGAGGACAGGGTTTCTAGTCCCAGCACCCAGATGGTGGCTAACAATTGTCCATAACTCTAGTTCCAGAGGATCCCACACCCTCTTCTGACCTCCGTGGGCATTACATGACACAGGTATACTTACTATATGCAGGCAATACACTTGTACACATAAAAACATAAAAATAAAAGTAAAATATTAAAATCAAAAGTTTGACCATGATGGCATAATTACTCTTACTCCCTTCCCAGTTCTTATACTATTTGAACCCAAAGCTTGTGTCAGTACCATGAAGATAGTATAAAATGCTTACATTTTCTCTTCTCTATATAGAAGTGTGATTGAAATCCTTTCCTGCACTGCATCATTATTTCTGTTTGATTTCTTTGGAGGAACTGGCTAGAATGGACATATTAGAGACAAGAAGGTTGAACCTGGTAGCTTAGGACAGAATGACAAAATGAGACTTAAACCAATTATAGCCACAGAGATCCAATAAAGTCTTATCCAAAAGCTTAACTCCCACTTCTTCCAACAATGTTAAGAAACTTTCATTTTTTCAAGTGTCAATCAGGTGTGAAACTGGGCCTACTAACAAAAGACAATAATAAAGCAGTTCCCTCTCTTCCCCCATAAAATGTCAACAAAGCATAGTTATAAGGGAAGGTCTAAATAGAATTCAGATTGTTTTAAAAATATTTTTATTAATTATTTTTATTTTTATTAATTATATAAAATTTATTAATTATATAAAAATATAAAAATATTTTTATTAATTATTTTTATTTTTATCTATATTGCCTGCGAGTATGTAACTGCACCAATGTCATGCAATGCCCGTGAAGGTCATACAAGGGTGTGGAACTGAAGTTATGGACAGTTGTTAGACACATATGGGTACTCTCCATACCTAGAATCCAGATTCCTTAAAATGTCCTATAGCTATCAAAGTATTAAATGAATACTTTAAAAAAATCCTCAAAATTGAGCCTCTATACCCAAAGGGTTTCATAGGAAAATTTTTTTTCCTTATTTTCTTTCTTTTTTTTAATTTTCATTTTTTATTGATGCTTTGTGTATTTCATGCATCATTTTTCAATTCAGTTCAGGCATATTTCCCTTTCCTTTCCCACCACCCCATCCCAGATCATGCATTCTGCCATAACTGTCCTGCATCTTTCTTTCAGTTTTTTTTTTTCATTTTTTAACAATAAGTGATAATTTGTGAGTACAAGCATCCTTCATGTAAAACCAATTTGCAAGCAGTTGTGCCCAAACCCACACAGCTCATGGGTCCCACCATCCAGCAGGGGGGGCTTGTATGTTCAATGAAGTTGATCAAATGAGTGTCCAGTCTATATTGTTGTAGTTTCACCATTCACCCCAATCGCAGCCCTTACATTCTACCATGCCCCCTCTTCTGCAGATTGTTCCCTAGGCTTAGAAAAGGGGCACAGGTGGATGAGAAGCACCCTGTCATACTTAACAGAAGAAAATGTAATTCATGGATTAACATACCATCCAAATATCTGTGTCTATACCAAAGTAACCTACCATAGCAATTAGTACTGTTTAAATACCTATATATCTAATTGCATGTGCTTCATTAGTAGGATCGAAAGGTTATGCCTGGACAAGCAGTCAGCCCATGAAAGAAAACAGCCAGAATTGACTAGAGAACAAGACAACAACTCCAGAGGAAGTAGACTTTTGCTTCTATCTATCTTTTTATAAAGCCACTTACTGCCATCATGAGGGCTCTACACTCATGATGTAGTCCAACTATCTCTCCAAAAATCCCATTACATATGAATTTAGGTACTCAGTTTTCACTCCAAATGCTTCTGGACAAAAATTCAAACCACAATTTTTTCTGATTTCCTTTTGAGGGTCGGAAATATTAGGCAAGGGTATTTTGTTTGCATGAGTAACCACTGTCTGGTAGGTCTAGCTGGAGCAGCAGCAGCCTGGGAGCACAATGGCAACTGGGAAGGGAAAAAGGCTCATTCAGAATGGTTACAGTTACATCTCTGTCTCCGGGTTCAGTGGGGCTATGAAAAATATTGCTGCAGGTCTGAAGAGGCAACAGGACCTTGAGAATCACAACTTTAACTCTGCTAATTTCCTGGGAACTACAGGAGCTGTCAATCGTGCATCTGCAGTGAGTCTTAGAGCTGTCATCAGAATAGCTTAAACTGCTTTAAGCATTTGTACACGCTGGCGAACCTCCATGCCTAGACATCCAAAAGAGACTATACATACACTTGGAAGAGATGTCATTCCACTTGTACTACTGTGCCTGTCAAGGCCATGACACAAACAAACAAACAAAAATCTTTGCTTCTAGAGTTTTCCCTACAGCTAGACAGTTTGAGATTATTCTCCCTATACCACCAGACAAACATTCATGGCCACAGATGCATCATATGAAGGAGTGCATTTTGTGGCAAAGCAGTGCATATATGACTGGCTATATAAGCAGTGGTCTATTTCTCATGAAGCACTCCAGAGCTCCTTCCTGTGCACCTCCCCATCTCCTTAAGCTACACCACTGCCTAACTTTTTCTACATTGCCTAGCTCAGGATCAGTTGATAGCATGCAAAGCAGACAACTACTGGGTGCTGCAGAGGGAACAAAGACCACGAAAAACAGATTGTACAGGTAGAAAGAAGGCAAGAGATGGGAGAGAGCTGAGGCTATAGGAGGTAACAGCTGCACAGTGACTGAGGCTCTGGAAAAGGTTCAGAAAGCCTCAGAGAATGTTTAGCCCCAGTTGCAGATGAGCGGTAACAAGAGCTGAAGGGCCTTTCCCCTATGCTAGGACCTGCGAGTGGGGGGTGCTATGCCAGTAACACATATAGCCTACAGATGAAACATGGAGAGCACAGGGTCCTAAAATCATGGGCTCTCAGTCAGTTCCCCTAAGGGAGCTGAACCTTGCCTGCTAGTGATTTTCATCTGAACAGAGCTAATGAACCCTCAGCTGAATTATAACATTATGGGTTTGTTGCCCGAAGAACACAGTGACCAGGAGTTATCTTCAGACATAGCAAGTAATTAGTCTCTTTTTTATGCCTTAAACAATACTTGTCCGGCTGTACAAAATTTCTCATGCTTTTACTCATGGCAGTTAGGAAGAAACCATATAGTCTAATAGCTCTAATCACAGTTTGTAATTAGCTTTAGGAGATAATTAAATATATTAGACAACTATTAGAAAAGAGAGTGAAACTAGTACTTTATTTAAAGTACATTATGTAAAGTCAAAATAAATCCCAGGATTCAGATGAAATAAACAAAGTTATCCAAAACGATTTCACATTTAGTTTATATGATTTAAGCCTGACACTAAGATGTATATAATTCATCATTACTTGGTTTTTCATTTTCTGCAAGGTTGAATTTTATATCAGTTATATTAATAAAAATAATAGTGATCCTTTAAATCATCTAGATATTGTTTTTCTACCATATAAAAAAATTCTAAATTTTCAGACAGCACTAAACCCTTAAACAGAATCAAAATGAGAAAAAAAATTCTATCTCACACTATTCTACTTTTTGTAGAAGTGGGGTATCTTAATAATAACAAAATATAAATTACAATTTGTGATTAAAAATAATTACTAATATTTAAAATTCTCATCCAGAGTACATAAATTATTTTTACTAAGGAAAAAGAAGCCTGTCTGAGTATTTACTTCTGATTTCATGCCTATTTCATAAACACAGATGAAAGAAAATTGAAGGTCTAGAGGATATCAAAATGAGATTTTCAAGTGTTCATTAAAGTTATTTCAAGAGATGTCATTTACTACCAGAGGTGGTGGTACAAGCTTTTAATGCCAGCACTTAGGAGGCAGAGACAGGTGAATCTATGTAGATTGAGGCCAGCCAGGTCTACATGGTGAGTTCCAGGCCAGCAAAAACTGCAGTAAAACCCTATCTCAAAACAAGAATAAATTTAAAAAGAAAGCACATTTAAAAGCAAAGTAAGTAAAACCAAAGGTTGTCCTAACTTATTACAATAAATCATCAACAAAAATGTACTTTAGGGCTGGAGAGATGGCCTAGCGGTTGAGAGCGCCGACCGCTCTTGCAGAGGACCCGGGTTCGATCCCCAGCACCCACATGGTGGCCGAGAACCGTCTGAAACTCCAATTCCAGGAGAACTCCAGTTCCAGGGGAATCCGAGACCCTCTTCTGACCTCCGTGGCATTGCACGACACGGGTGCACAGACTTGCATGTAGACAGTACATTCATACACATATAGAAATAAATAAATAAATAAAATGTACTTTAATAGTAATGATTTTGGTAATGGTCTCAAAGAAAAAAAAATCATCTTAAATTTGATGATGAATTATATTTCTGAGTAAATATTAATTTGTAATTTTTCATATATGTCACAAAAATGACTGAAAATACTATCATATTGTCACATATTCTTTGACCAAGTTAACAAAATTTTTCTCCCATTGTATATGATAATCGTGTCCCAAATTTTTCAAATAATTCTCTATTGACTAGAGTGATAGTGACTCTATCATTGGGGCATATATGTACATGACCTACTCTGGTCATCTAGAGAATTATCTCAAACTGGTTTTTACTAACTTGAGTGTTCTTTTCTATTAAAGAACTCTGTAAACTACTGTAAAATTATTGTCAGTTATACTGTCTATTCCCAGTTAGGAAATAATGAACTTTGATATACATTTTCATTGATGATGTATTTCAGTTTTGCTTTATTTTTATAAAGCTTACATTTATTTTTTTACCATTAGATGAAAATTTCCTTTAGTCTAAGAATGATATTTTCTTTTATTGTAAGCTTATTGTTTTGTATAAAATTATTAGGTTTATGTTTAATAATAAGGTATTCTTTGAACCTTTGGGATAAAATAATACAGGGATTTGATCATAAATTATGTGGTATGTGTCCAATGAGCTTTGTCTTCTGAGTGATGTTAACAATTAGATTGGATGACAGCTAAGTTTCCAATATTATTTGAGCCTGTAAGATAGAGTTGTCTACTCCCTTGTTTGTTGTAGATAAATGTCACACTATTAAGTGTGTTATACCATTAAGTGTAAATTTTATTCACCCCTTAAATGTGCAAAGGCACTATCATGTGTTCTTGTCACTTAGTTAAGAAGGAGAAATCAAACTAAGAGTCATCGAAAGGAGCCCTTAATCCACAAATTTTATGCCAAACCCATTCTTTCTTTAGGAATCTAGACTGGTTAAAAAAAAAAAAGCACATATTCTTAAATCATGTGTGATGTATGTCACCCAGCTATGCAGTAACATTTTATCACACTCTCACAAATTTCTCATGTTTCTTTGCACCATGCAGGACCTGGTTTCCCAGTTTGGTTTTTGTCTGTTTGCTTATTAGTATTGCCATTGTCTATATTTTCTAGGCCTTAAGATCTTGAAGTCCCAAACCATCAACCTAAAATCCTGGTGAGAGAAAAGTCAGGTGAATAAACAACTGTTGTCTTTCCATTTTAAAGTACTATTTCAGTTTTCCTACAAGACTGGCCCTGGACTTCTCCCTAGGGGAAATGATACAGTGGAACCTGAAGCACATTTTTCCTGGAAGTCTTCATTCAGATTTGAATGAATTTTGCAAGCCTAAAGCTTCATTCAGCTTGAAGGATAGTGCTCCAAGAAGTTTAATATTTGTGGAGTCCTATGGAGAGAGGGGAGTTAAAGTGACCTTGTGTGTCTTAGCTCTCTTAGCCTGGAGCATAATATCACAGAATAGTCAAGCAGAGACTGAGAACTCTGAGCAGCAAGTTCCACATTCAGCACTATCACTTTTCTGATGTGTTAAAGTCCATCTGCACAAGATAGATATGGATAGATAGATAGATAGATAGATAGATAGATAGATAGATAGATGATGATTGATAGATAGATAGATGATAGATAGATAGATAGATAGATAGATAGATAGATGATAGATAGATAGATAATATATATGCTTGTGTATAATAGTAAGTTTGTTTCTAGTTTTCCTTCTGAGACTGTAGAATTTATCTGACTTAAAGCATTTTCCTACTGCTATTCCTGAGAGTCATTGCCAAAACATAGATGATTTTATTACAGAAACAGGGTAGACTAATTATCTCCTGAGAACTTGTTATAATCTTAAGGGTTATGCACAAGATGTTAACTAATCACACAGCTCCCAGATATTTGTAACATGCAGTGTGACTCTGAGGTTGCATTTAAATGAGTGCTAGGCATGACTTCTGATGTGTTGTTCCTGCTCATGGAAGAAAAAATGGTTTATTATGTAGAGTTAAACACACAATACTTGGCCCATTTTATTTCTTATATAATAGAAGTAAACCTTGTCTCTTCACTGTCCAGCAATTCCTTCATTTTCTAAAAACACAATATTTTACATTAACAACAGTATTGTAGCAGAAGAGAAATAATTGTCCATTAAAGATACACTGCAAATGAATGCAAACTAGGACGAGTTAACATGCATGTGCTAAGATAAAAATCATTTAAAAACATATCTTAAAAATAACTTCTGTAATACAAATGGGAAAATTTGAAGCTGTTAAAAAATACATGTGGTCTTAAAGTCAGTGCCATTATCATTATCAATAATAATTACATTAAAGCTGTTCCAAACTGTTAGGTTAAAATAAGAACATGCAGAGCTAGCAAATATGATTTGGAAATCTAGGATTTGAGCATTATTAACTCAAAACTAATTATTTTTTCAAATTTCTTTTTAAAAAAATGTGGACATGCACTGTACTTATTTGGCCACTATTCTCGTTTTGTGCTTTTCTGTCTCCTATTTCTTTGACAACTATTGAAGGCAATCTGTTTATGACACCAATAAACCTCTAAGTAACAGTTATAACAGGAAATGAACTATGACCATCATCTTCATCAGTCTCTCTGAACTTTGATATTGTTACTGGTCCATTTTCATTAAAAGTGTTTCCTCTCAAAATACCTGTTACGCTGTTTGACTTCATTTCCTACATTTCAGATCACTTTTCTCTTTTCAGGAATTTTCAATTTTCCAAAAAAAAATTGCAACTTATGTTTCTTTATTTTTTTTTTAAATTAATTTTTATTGATGCTTTGTGCATTTCATACATTTTTTCCAATTCAGTTCAGGCTTATTTCCCTTTCCCCCCCATCCCAGATCATGCATTCCGCCATAACTGTTTAGAAGGAAAGTGCTTGCCTTACCTTCTAAAGGTGGCTTACACATTTCATCTCAGCACTCGGGAGGCAGAGACAGGCAGATCTCTGTGAGTTTAGGGCCAGCCTGGTCTACATAGCAAGCTCCAGGCCAGCTGGGACTAAAGGGAGACCCTGCTCGAAAAATAAATTAAAAAGAAGTTAAGAGTTTGTGGTGGTTTGAATGAGAATATGAGAGTGTCCCCCATAGGCATCAAGTATTCAGACATTTTGTTTCCAGTTGGTGGGGCTGTTTTGGGAATTCTTAGAAGGTGTGGCCATGCTGGAGGAAGTAGGGGCAGGCTTAGAGAGTTCAACAAGACTTGCCAGTCTTCAGTTGCTCTGCTTTTGGTATTCACTGGAAGAACTGAACCTCAGCTTTCTGCACCAGCTCCTGGAACCTTCAATCATAAAATACAAATAAACTCTTCTTTTTACAAGTTCCTTTGGTCATGACGGTTTTATCACAGCAACAGAAAAGTGACTAATACAGTGCTTTATTTTATTCACTATTTTAATCTAGGCATTACCTTCACTAATTTGTATGGAGCACTCTCCCCAAAATATTCAGGGGTAGAAAAATAAATGAAAAGTTATTTTTGCTTTGAAGGAATCATGGTAACTTTATGGGTTGAAGTTATTTGTGGACTGGTTTAGATTATTATTTGTGTAGTTGAAGAAATAAAGACCTTTTTTTTAAATTCACAAAATCCAGACAGCATTGAAGTATTTTAATTAAAAAGCATTTTTTTCATCTGAAATATGTCTTATTTATAATTCTTCACAAGGAAAATAACTTCCTGTGATTTTTAAAATGAATTAGAAAAATTTTATTCTTTAATAAATCTATTGCTACATTGTCCACCATATAAAGCAAAAAAGTCCTCCTTCATATATTAACATATTTTCCCATGTCTATTATCAGATGGCTCATTTCTGTGACATATACATTAGAGGTAGGGGTATATAATTAAAAAATGGAAAATATATTGTTTACAGGTATAGAAATTATGTGCAGCTCAAATAAATCCATTGAGAAAACTCTCAAATTACAAAATTAATAAAAATTCATGGTTATATTTTCCTTTTTGTACTTCACTAAAACTACTCAAGATGTTTGCTTTAGGAATAATAAAGCACAGAATCATCTCAAATAAATTAATATGTTTAAAGTTTCTTTTAGTTCTTAGCATATGGTTCAGTCTGTCTACAGAAATATATATTATATGGATTTTAAATTTTTGCTGTTTTTTATTTAAAATTTTCTCCTCATGCTCAGCATTTTATTTTTATTATTTTATTATTTTATTGAGCAACTGCACAACTTATACAATGATTCCCAATCAAACCCAGCTCCCCTACATGCTCCACCCCCCCCCTTCAGAACACATGCATTACAACATCAAGCTAAGCCTTATCCAGTCAACCTTCTGTGCAAATAGATCCTCTGGATTCTAGTCAGCATATCTAGGAATCCTAAGTAAAGCATACACTTTATGACACAACAGTACTCAGTCTCATAGTTCTCAGTCCAGGGTCAGTTGCCCACCCATTTCTCTTGCTCTGCTTTTCAGACCTTGTCCCAGTTGGCATGGGTCTCATGTCTGATGCCTATGTTGTCACAGATTTACATGTAATAGCTTATAGTTAATAAGTCACTGCTCTCTACATTCATGCACCAGCCCTGGCTCTTACAATCTTTCTGCCCCTCTTCCACAATAATCCCTGAGCCTTGGGTAGGTGAGGTTTAATATAGGGGTCCCATCCAGGGATACACACTCTGGAGGCTCCCATTCTTTGGAGGTTGACTGGTTGTGGCCTTCTGTTTGCATCACACTCTATTGTATAAGGAAGTTGTACTGGGGAGACCTGAGGGGTGTGCTCAGTATCTCTCTGGCCCTCATTCTGTGTAGAGGTTCAATTGTAGATGTGTCTCCTAGGAACGGGGAATTTTCAGATGTATATGTTTTATGTCTGATCAGTTGTCATATTTTTGCAGTGGCCTCCATCTTTTTCAAAGAGTAGCTTTTCTGATGAATGGTATAAGGTATGCTTGTCTGTAAATATAAGATTCCATAGTTACTATATGGTAAGAAATTTCATTTGTCCAGAGATATGACCCCAACAGGCTTTTCTCTAGGCCCTATGTCCTCTTGAGATCTGAGCATTTGGCTGACTTTATAGTAGCTCTCATGGGTTCACTCCCAACAAGAAGGTTTCAAGTCCAATAGCTTTGATAGATAGCTGTTGACCATCCCCCAGACAACAGTGCCACTCCTGCACCAATAGAGGTAGTTTTCTGGGCAGTTCATCATGGTTCCTAGAGTTTGGCACTGGGTTGTACCATTGATTGATTTTCTCTCATAGCAGTGTGCTCATTGTCTAGCATTATAAGTACTTCGGACAGAAAGTTTCCATTCCTGTTCCATTAATCTTAGTCCTATCCTTGTTCTGAACAGTAGGGTCTTTTTTTTTTAATTTCTGGTAGATAATCAAGAGCTTTGGAGATAGCCTGCTTTGTTTTGAGAGTCACTTGGATCACTCTCACCAACCATTCAAAGGGATGTATCCTTTGTCTTGCATTGTATTCTCTGCCCCACAGGCCCCAGGTTGAACAACCCATGCCAAATCTAAGAATTATAGGCATACAGGAATGAAAAGCATCTCAGCCCAATGGTGTTGAACAGATCTTCAACACGATTATAGAAGAAAATTTGCCAAAAATAAGGAAAGAACTACTTACAAGAAGTGCATAGAATACCAACTAGACATGACCAAAACAGAAAATCCACACAGCATATCCAAGTTAAAACATTAAATATACAAAACAAAGAAAGGGTACTGAAGGCTGCTAAAGAAAAACAAGTTACCTAGAAAGAAAACCCATCAGAAACACAGCTGGCTTCTCAATGCAAACTATGAAAGCCAGAAGGTCCTGGACCAAAGTACTATCAGCTCTAAACGATCTTGGATGCCAACCCTGAATACTCTATCCAACAAAACTATCTATCAAGGATGAGGAGAATGGAAAATTCTCATGACATAAATAGGCTGGAAAAATTCATGTCTACCAAACCAACCCTACAGATAATACTCAAACAATACAAAGGACTGAAGACATGAATGAGCATACTCAAGACGTTACAGAAAGAAAACAAAGGAAAGTATAAAAATAAAAACTCAAAACAGATCAACAAACTTAAAGAAATTGAATTGAAAGTATCCAATATTATACATACCTTTCAATATTATCATTAAATATCAATGACCTCAACTCCCCTGTGAAAAGACACAGATTAACAAAATGCATTGTAAAAGAAAACCCGTCATTTTGTTTTCTTCCAGAAACTCATCTCACCTTCAAGGATAGACACTATCTTACAGTGAAAGGATTGAAAAAATATTTCAAGCAAATGGCTCTAAAAAGGAAGCAGGTGTTGCAATTCTAATATCTGATAAAACAGACTTGATAATAAACTATTCATAAGAGATAAAGAGGGTCATTGCTTTCTACTCAAAGGAACAGTTGACCAATAAGATATTACAATCGTGAATATATATGCATCAAATTCTGGTGCACCCAAATTCATAAAAATTCTAGTACTCCAGGACTATAAAACACAGACTAACCTCAGTTCAGTAATAGTAGATCACTTCAATACCCCCACTTTCTTCAATAGACAGATCAACTACACAAGGAATAAATAGAGAGGAATCAGAATTAAATAACATGTTACAAGAAATGGACCTAATTAGACATCTACAGAATATTCCACTTAGCATTTTTAAATGAAGAATTTGCCAAGAGTGCAATTATCCTTAATACTTATGACAAGGCAAACGAGTGACCTTTTTCTGAGCATGGTTAGAATCAGTAATAGTATACTTTAAAACAAGCACGGATTCTTCTGAGAACCTCAGTTAACAAAAAAATTAAAGCACCATAAAGCTAAATAGAAAATGTATGCAGAATCCTGCCCGCACTTGTTTCTTTCCCAATTCTTGCCATGTTCTGCCTCATATCAGACAAACTTTCAGAAAGGCAATCTATATTTACAAGGCTCTACCTGCTACTCTTGTTTTGTGTTATGTCTATTCACACTTACTGAAGCATTTCTTCCTCTTCTTATTTCACTTTCTGGTTGTCATCTACCTTTGGCTATATTATGACAAGAGTAAACACTTTTAATTTCAAAGAATTCATATATATATATATATATATATATACATATATATATATATATATATATATATCACCATCCCCTTCTCTCAAATTTTCTAATGGATTTACCAATTTCCATAAACAAGGAAAAAAATTTCCTCCACCTCAGTAGATGTAGGCACAACAAGCTTCATATTGGAAAAAAAAAGTAAAGGCAATTATCTGCTGCTATAATGCTCTCAAACTTCCAAAAGAAACAAGGAGTCAAAGTTAAGACCATTATAGGAAATGCTGTTCAATTCAACAATGCAAAGGGAACAGATCTTTAACAAACTGATTCCACTGTTGGGAAAATATAAGATGACCATTTACCACCATTTCTCAGCTCTCCAGTTTTATTGGGATGATGGTGTTGGAGCATTCATCACTATTTTGGCTTATTTTATTAAAATTCATATTGAATTTTTATTTATTGCATACAAAACATCTCAATCAGTCTTAATCACCTTTACACACCCTTCTCACTGTCACCCTCTCACAGCCCCCCTTGGAATTCATACATTCTTTTACTTGTGTTAAGGCCTATTGTGTCAAGTTTGTGTTCCTAAGTTCATCACTGAGCTCTAGTCAGCCTATCCAGAGTTCCTCGATTTAAGAAGAGGAACTCTTCCTCACCCAACGGTATTCAGCTGCCAATCTTTCTTCAACTAAAATTGGGCTCTGCTGCACATTTTCCCAGTTCCATACTGAGTTTTTGTCTGGTTGAGTTTGCATGGGTTTTGTCTTTCTGACACCATTGCTGTAGGTTCATATGAGCAGGGTCCCAGGAGCTTGTAGGATTCTATGTCTACATGGTCATGCACCACTTCCCTGGCTCTTACAATATTTCCACCCCTTCTTTTGCAATGTTCCCTGAGCCTTGGGTGAGTGAAGCTTAATATAGGTGAACTGATGATGGACCCACACTCTACAGACTCCTAAACTCCAGGGTTTGGCCACTTATGATCTTTTGAGTTTTGAGACCTCTGTTGCATAGGAAATTTCCTGAGAGGTAAGAGATTAATTAGTGTCCTCTTAACCTCTTGTTCTATGTTGCCTGAACCTTAAGTGTAGAGGTTGCCTTGTAGATGTTTCCCTTGAGCTGGGTTAATTGACAGATAATCTCTGCATGTGAGCAGTTGTGGGACTCTGTAATAGACTTCATCTGGTACAAAAGCAGCTTCTTTGATGGGTGCTGTCTGTAATATTTTTCTGTAAATATAAGGATACATCTTTGGCACTTAGTAAGAGGATACATTAGTCGAGGTATGTGACAACCTTGAGAATTTCTCTATGATCTATGACCTCTCCATCCATGTGTATTTGTCTATGTTTACAGTGCCAGATGTGAGTTTTCTCCCACTGAGTGGATTTTAAGTCCAATTAGTTAAACTTTGATTGCTCTCAAGATAAAAGTACCACTACTGCAACGGTGTCTTATGCTGTGCTGGACATTGATGTGGATATTTGGTCTTGAAGCTGGGATTGGACCACTGATTGCTGTTCTCTTTAGCAGGGTAGCAGCTCACACAGTGCTTCCCAAGGCTGGGAGTAACCTTCAGGGGAGGTGGCTTCCCAGTGAAATACAGCTCCATTTCTCCAAATCTGGTCTCCAAATATATCCTGTCTTCAGCAATAGGATCTTATATTCAACTGCTGGGAGGCAATCAAGGGCTGTGGCAATAGCCTATGGAATTTTGGGAGTCTCTTGGACTAGCCTAGCCAACAATTCAAAGGAAGATTTCTCCTCTAGGCACTGTTTATTGTTATGTAAATTAGCTATTTTGGCATCTCTTAGGTATAATATCATATCGTCTTCAAAAGGAAAAATTTGACCTATTTTTTCCTACTAGCACTCCTTTAACTTCCTTCTCTGGTCTTATTGCTCTAGCAAGAGTTTCAAGAACTATATTAAGAAGGATGGAAAATAGTGGGCAGCCTTGACGGTTGCCTGATTGTAAGGGGAATGCTTCCACTTTTTCTACATTTCGAATGATGTTGGCTGTGGGTTTGTTGTAGATAGCTTTAATTATATTGAGATATATTCCCTGCATTCCAATTCTCTCTCTGACTTTTAACATGAATGTAATTTTGAATTCATTAAAGGCCATTTCTGCATCTATTCAGATTACCATATGATTTTTGTCTTTGAGTCCATTTATGATTTATGGCATTTATTGACATATATATTCAGCCATCCCTGCATCTCTGGAATAAATCTGACTTGATCATGTTGGTTTGAATGAGAATGTCCTCATAGGCTCCAAGTATTTGGACATTTTGTTCCCCAGTTGGTGATGCTGTTTTTGGAAGTCTTAGAAGGTGTGGCCAGCCAAGCTGGAGGAGGCTTGTCACTGGGGGCAGGCTTAGAGACTTCAAAAAGCCATGCCAATCTCCAGTCACTCTCTGCTTCCTGTGACTGCTTGAAGATGTGAATATCTACTGTCTACTGTTCCAGCACCTTCTGTCACAATGCCTCCCACCATGATGGACTCTAATCCCTGGAACTGTAATCTAAAATAAATTCTTTTATAATTTCCCTTGGTCATAGTGCCTCTATCACAGCATCAGGAAAGTGACTAATTTAATGACATTTTTGATGTGTGTTTGTATGGGATTTGCAGGTATTTTGTTGAGAATTTTTTCACCTATATACATTAAGGATATGGGTCTATAGTTTTCCTTTTTCGTTGTATCCTTTCCTGGTTTTGCTGTTAGATTGATGCTGGCTTCATAGAAGGAATTTGGGAGTACTGCCTCTTTCTCTTTTTGAATAATTTAAGTAATACTGGTTTTAGATTGTCTTTAAATGTCTGATAGAACTCTGCTATAAATCCACCTGGACTGGGCTCTTTCTTAATTGGGAAGTTTTTATTGCTCTTTCAGTTTCCTTGTATGTTATATGCCTGTTTAAGCTGTTGATCTCTTCTTGGTTTAGCTTTGCTGATTCCCATGATTTTAGATATTCATTCATTTCATTTAGGTTTTCAAATTTAATAAAGTATAGGTTTTTAAAGTATTCCCTTATAACGATCTGAATCTTTTTGTTGTCTGTTGTGATGTTTCTCCTTTCATCTCTAATTTTGTTGATTTGGAGTTACTTTTTCTTTCTTTTGGTTAACTGGGCTAAAGGTCTTTATATCTTGTTTAACTTTTCAAAGAACCAGCTCTTGGACCCAGTGATTGTTTGTATTGTTTTATTTGTTTATATTTCATTAATCTCTGGTCTGATTTTTGTTCTCTCTCTTTTTTTCTTTTGTCTTTTTGAGACATGGTCTCCCTGTAGCCCCAGCTGTCCTGGAACTCACTCTGTAGACCAGGCTGGCCTTGAACTCACCAAGATCCACCTGCCTCTGCCTCCCAAGTGCTAGGATTAAAGGCATGTGCCACCACGCCTGGCCTTTTGTTATTTCTTATTGTCTGCTGGGTACCAGTTTCATTCTTTGATGCCTTTCAAGGGTCTTGATTTGCAATATTAAGTCATTTATTTGTGCTCTTTCTGATTTTTTTTTTCCTTTTAGTCTTTTTGACAAAGGTCTCCCTTTAGTCCCAGCTGGCCTAGATCTCACTATGTAGATCAGGCCGGCCTTGAACTCTCAGATCTGCCTCTGGGGTGCTGGAATTAAGGGTGTGTGCCACCATGCCTGGATCTTTCTGATTTTTTAATGTAAGAACCTAAAGGCATAAGTTTCCTTACTAGGACTACTTTTTTTGGTTTTTTTGTGTTGTACTGTCCTTTTCATTTAAGGTTTTGTTGTATTGTACTGTCCTTTTCATTTTATTTCATTCTTAAATTAAGAAAGAAATAAAACTCCAGAGCACTTTTATTTCTTTCTTAATTTCTCCTTTGACACATTCATTATTTAAGAGTGGGTTATTTAATCTTCACAAATCCCTTTAGTTTCTAGTGTTTCTCCTGGTGTTAATATTAAGCTTTATTGCCTTGTGGTCTGAACAAATGCATCAAATTATTTCAGCTTTTCCTATTTGTTGAGGGGTCTTTGTGCCCTAGTGAGTAGTTAATTTTGAAGTTATATGTGGTGCTGAATAGGAAGTATATTCTTAGGTGCTTGGGTGGAATACAGGGTAAATATCTGTTACCTCCATTTGATGTATTGTATTGCTTAATCCATATATGTCTCTGTTTATTCTTTGCCCAGGTGACCTGTCTAATGGAGACGATGGGGTTTGAAGTCTCCTGCTACAAGTGTGTTGGGATTAATATGTGTCTTAAAGTCTTGTAGTGTTGTATTTATGAAATTGGGTACACCAGAGTTTGGCACATATATATTTATAATTTTAA
>VZQC01003804.1:2639927-2772427 GCA_009823505.1 Rhizomys pruinosus | reverse complement strand
TTTAGTGGCTTTGGTAGCACTCTCTGGTATACCAGAGACCAACTGTACACTTTGGCAGTGTGGTCTCAATACATCTTTCCCATGCTTACATCAGGTCTTCGACAGCAGGGCTTTTACCGACTCTCTTCTTGCAGGTATCCCAGTTTACAAGCAAGAAGCCTTTACCTTTTTGGGGGGTACTTGGATCCCCTGGCCAAATCTCCTTGACAGAATAATCCATTGCTGATATCAGAACTCTCCTGTTTTAATATATTTCTGCTTAAATGCACAGCTTAAAGATTCTAGTATTATATTTGGTTCTGAATAGAGAATAATCCTTTTCACAGTTCCTGTGTCTATATAGTCAATTAAAAAGAAGTTTTTACTGCTTTATAAGAGATAACCTCTACAGCAGTCAGCTTTGATTTACAGTTAGAGATTGACTTCATTACCATCATATTTTTCTTGTTTTCTTATGAAAAGGAGGTAAGAAAGTCTCTCATTAAAAACTTGCGGCACCTAGAGGTAAGTTTCTTTAGGACTCTTATAAACAGTGTTACAAATAGGATCCACAGAGTGGATTGGTTGATACCATGTAGCATCTGAGGTTTTTCCTCCTTCAATGTTAGATGGACCAACTTCTCTGCTGGTATTTCTAGTACATCTTACACAATTCAAGGCTGTATCTTTCTTTCTCAGGCATTAGTTGGTGATGATTGTTTGACCTGTGGGAACGTCATGCAATGCTGCAGAGGTCAGAAGAGGGTGTCAGATTCCCCTGGAACTGGAGTTAAAGATGGTTCTTAGCCACCATGTGGGTGCTGGGAATTGAACCTGGGTCCTCTGCAAGAGCAGGTGCTCTTAACCACTGAGCCATCATCTCTCCAGCCCTGATTCTTCTTCCTCTATGCTTATGCTGCATAAGTTTGGTCTTTTCATGGTGCCCCATATTTCCTGTATATTCCTTTCTTGTGTTTTTTTTGTACATTTTTCATAATCTTTGCTTGAGTGGTCCAGTTCCTCAACTTTATCATGTAGTCTTGATATTTTGCTTTCTATTTCATTCATTCTATTGATGGGGCTTTCTCCCTTCATTTCCTATTGGTTAATTGAGTGTTTCACTTCCCTCTTCATTTCATCCTTTGTTTTATTCAGTATTTCTCTTTTGTGAATTCAGTCAGAAGTTTATCACTTTCTTCTTTTAGTTCTTTGATTTGTTTGTGTGTTCTTTGATCGTGTTTATGATTGTTCTTTTGAATTCTGTGTCCTGGTTTTTCTCTAGGGATTTTGAATTTTAGAACTCTTCTATAAGGCTGGTAGTGTTTACTGGGGACATATTTGGTTTTTTCATATTATTTTTTATTGTGATTTTGGCATGTAGGTTTCTTTTGTTCTTTGTAATTTTTGATGTGAAACTCATATCTTCCTTTGTGGAATTAAAGACTGATTTTGTCTATATTCTTAGTATGCCTTGGTTGTTTTCTTTTTTTTTACATTTACTTTCATTTATTTCTTTTTTTAACAATAAATAATACGTTTTGAGTACAAGCATCCTTCATGTAAAACAATTTGCAAGCAGTTGTGCCCAAACCCACACAGCCCAAGGCTCCCACCATCCAGCTGGAGGGGCTTGTATGTACAATCAAGTTGATCAAATAAGCGTCCAGTTTATATTGCTGTAGTTTCACCATTCACCCAAATTGCAGCCCTTACATTCTACCATGCCCCCTCCTCTGCAGATTGTTACCTAGGCTTAGAAAAGGGGCACAGGTGGACGAGAAGCAAGACAGTCTACTTTCTCTGGAAATGTCGTTTTGGACTCTGACCAGTTCTGGCTGTTTCTTTTCATGGGCTGACAGTTTGTTCAGGAATAACCTTTCAATCCTACTAATGAAGCACAGACAATTAGATATATAGATATTTAAACAGTACTAATTATTATGGTAGGTTACTTTGGTATAGACACAGATGTTTGGATGGTATGCTAATCCATGAATTACATTTTTTTCTGTAAAAGATGACAAGGTCTTACTGTGGCTTATAACATCTCCTAACCAATAGAGGATGTAAGCTTGTGGCATCAGCCGTGAGTTATTCCTCCAAGGAGAGAGCTAATAGCCAATTAGATTTGGGATATACAGACATATGGCTGCCACTGCTGCACAGTATTTCCAGGCTGGTGAGGTGTAGCTGATGCTGACAGAAGAGTCTTGCTTGATTCAAGGAGACAAGTATTTGCTTTATTGGTTTAGTGGCTTTTGGTAGCACTCTCTGGTATACCAGAGACCAACTGTACACTTGGAAGTGTGGTCTCAATACATCTTTCCCATGCTTACATCAGGTCTTCGACAGCAGGGCTTTACCGACTCTCTTCTTGCAGGTATCCCAGTTTACAAGCAAGAAGCCTTTACCTTTTTGGGGGACTTGGATCCCCTGGCCAACATCTCCTTGACAGAATAATCCATTGCTGATATCAGAACTCTCCTGTTTTAATATATTTTGCTTAAATGCACAGCTTAAAGATTCTAGTATTATATTTGGTTCTGAATAGAGAATAATCCTTTTCACAGTTCCTGTGTCTATTAGTCAATTAAAGAAAGAAGTTTTTACTGGCTTTATAAGAGATAACCTCTACAACAGTCAGCTTTGATTTACAGTTAGAGATTGACTTCATTACCATCATATTTTTCTTTGTTCTATGAAAAGGAGGTAAGAAAGTCTCTCATATTAAAACTTGCGGCACCTAGAAGGTAAGTTTCATTAGGACTCTTTATAAACAGTGTTACAAATAGGATCCACAGAGTGGATTGGTTGATACCTGTAGCAGTCTGAGGTTTTTCCTCCTTCTAATGCTTAGATGGACCAACTTCTCTGCTGGTATTTCTAGGTACATCTTACACAATTCAAGGCTGTATCTTTTCTTTCTCAGCCATTAAGTTGGTGATGTTTTGACCTGTGGGAACATACAAATCTTTTCTCCATAATTACTTTTAAGATTAAATTGAAATTTTTTTGGCAACTGTGTCCCCCCTTTTTTTAATTCTAGCTTTTTATTTTTTGACCCATGAATCTCAAAAAGGCAGTTGTAGTATACATACCTATAGGCAGGAATCAAGGTGTAAATTTCATTAAGTTTATCCAAGCTGTTTTGGTTGACTGTATGTTGTTAATTTGGGAAGCAAACTTAATTCCTTAAATTAAATTATCCGACAGGTAAAAGAGAATGTTACAAGATGGTACTGTATAACACAAAGATTATAGAGAACATTGGTATATGTTAATCCCAAAGTTATTGTTATACAGATTTTAAGTAAAACAGATATGAACAACAACAATTTATATTTCCAGTTAACTCAGATGTATCACCGTTTTTGTCAAAACCTTTAAACCAATGTTGTTTAATATAGACATTTTTACTTTAAATGAGCTTGCCATTTGATCCAGTCATACCACTCCTGGGTATATACCCACAAGACTCATCTTACTGCAGAAATGCATGCACAGCTATGTTTATTGCAGCTCTGTTCACAATAGCAAAAAGCTGGAACCAACCCAAATGCCCCTCAACTGACGAGTGAATAGAGAAAATGTGGTACATGTACACAATAGAGTCCTATGCAGCAGTAAAGAAAGACAACATCATGAACTTTGCAGGTAAATGGATGGAGCTAGAAGATATTATATTAAGTGAAGTAACACAGTCCCAGAAAAACAAATGATGAATGGTATCCCTCATCTGTGGATGCTAGCATCAATAATACAGTTGAAAATATTTCTTGGTCACTAGAAGACTGTGATAATGAAAAAGTTCAGACCTCTTGCTAATGCATTCTAGAGACTTTCTTTTTACTACTCATTTGTAGCTTGTAGGCAAGGAGACCATATGGATGTTGCAGACAAAAGTGAAAGGCTGAGAAGAGACAGGAATGCACTGAGAACCCTGGGTTCTGTTTTCCCACATATACAAAGGAAGTTTGAAGAAGAGGAATTAATGATTTAATTTAACATATTGACTTCATCAAGCAATAAAAGTTCAGAAGGAAGTGTTTGATGTTTCTCATAGTGTCATTGCCAAAGCATTTAGCAGGAAAAAAAAACAAAAACAAAAACAAAAAACAAACACATCAAGATTATCATAGGTCACAAGATCTTTTAGAACATTCAATAATTGCCTAGGAATTAACTTTGATTTGCTTCCCTACAACTTTAGAGTTGTGGGGCTAAGAAATGGCTCAGTATTTAAGAACAGGTACTGTTCTTGTTGAGGACCTGAGTTTGATTCTTCCAACCCATATCGACCAGCTCTGTAACTCCAGCTCCAGGGTATGTGACATCCTGTTTTCTTGGACTCCACAGACACCTGACCTCGTGTGCACATACTCCTGGACACACACAGGAGCATATAAATAATTAAAAAATAAAGATAAGCTTTTAAAGGAGATTTTAGTGTTTTTCTTGTGTTCCCATTCAACTCTAGAAGTGTCTCAATAAAGTTTTTATATATTTTTAAACTTCTAAGACACAGGTGTGGCCTGCACACCTCACTCTATATCCCCCTCCTTTGGAAAATAACACAAACTTTCACACAGTTGTAAAAGGGGCAATTATTGGTCATAATTAATTTTCCTAATATTTGAGTAAAATATGTAATTGCATAATGGCAGCTCCTGTCAAAAATCATAAAACAAGAACACTTTTATAGAAGTCAATTTTCATATGTTGGTATTGAATACATGTTAATAACAATGTAAAGAAATAAAAAGGTAGATTTTTTCTTGAAATAGATTAACTTATTAAAGTCTCAGTTTTCCATTTTCTCCCTTTATTTTTCCATATATATATATATATATATGCTTTTAATTTACTATTTTACATATATGATTTATTTGTAATCTTTAAATCCCTAGTTTATGTAGTTTGTGTTATTTGTATTCACATGTCTATGAAGCTAATTTGTGTACTTTCAACAAAGCTGTCTTAAATATAATAAAGAATTTCTCTGTAGGTTACACCAGAGGCTGAGCATTCAAAGCCTCTTTCAGCAAGTAGGGTGTCCTGGCTTCTCCTACTTAGGCTCCCCTAAAGAAACTCTCCTGTACCAGGAGCCCAGCCTGTATGAGCTCCATACCTCACTTCCAACTGCTTAGGCCTGCCTACAAAATCTGAACATGATGCTACTGCCACAGCTGCTAGTCTCCCATCCTGCACCGCCTCTTGTGGCAAGTAGGAAACTCTGGCTTCCCTTCATTAGGCCCTGCTACATCACTATAGCACTTCTTCCCCAACTCTACAAAGGAAAACAGGCATTTCAACCCTCTTAAGGCTTAGTCATTTCCTGAACATTGTCAATGCCTATACTGAGAGAGAAAACTCGACTTAATGAGCAAGAAAGAGAGAGAAAGAGAGAGAAAGAGATGCACACATCCCAGCACAGAAACAGAAACAGCATGAAAAATCAAGACAACATGTTGCCTCCACAAATTCCTAATCCCATAATAATGCACTTAAAGAAAACAACTTGGAAGAACTCCCAGTCCAAAAATAAATAAATAATAAATAAGAAAGATTATAAATATGTTCCAATAACTCAAAAACATTTGTTCCAAAAGAACAAAAACAGTTATGAATGAAATAAGGAATACAAACCAAGATATAAAAATAAAACTTCACAGCTGGATGTGGTATTCCATACCTTTAATCCCAGTACTTGGAGGCTAACCCAAGTAGATCTCTGTGAGACTGAGGCCAACCTGCTGTACACAGTGAGTTCCAGGCTAGCTGGGGCTACAAAGAGAACCTGTTTCAAAACAAAATTCAACAAAGAGACAGAATTGATGAAGGAAACATAAACTGCTGAAGGAAACATCAAGTTGAAAATGGAAAAACTCAATAATCCAAATTAAAACCTCCGTGGAAAGACTCATCAAAAGACTGGACTGTGTAGGAAGTAGAGAATCAGCTGGAAGACAAGGTCAAAAAGCTGTATCATTGAGCAAAGACCATGATTAACATTTTATTTTTATTTTTAATGCTTTTATTGATGTTTCATGTATTTCAGACGTCATTTTTCAATTCAGTTTAGACATATTCCCCTTTCCCTTCCCCCCACCCCACCCCAGATCATGAACTCTGCCATAACTATCCTGCATCTTTCTCTGTCGTTTTTTATGTTTAGGAATTCACATTTTCCTCCTTTAATTTTATATTACTCTAAAATATGTATATATACTTTCCACTTATATACAGTAGTAATTACAGAGTCTGAGAGTAAGTGGCAGATTGATTCTAGAGCCTGTTAAGAGATTTACATTATAACAACATAGTTGCTTTCAGATAAACAGAAATATAACAATAATGTTGTTCAGTTTGCCTTTCATCTGGGAATTTGATGTTAGGATCCACAAATGAGGGAAACAAGTTGCCGCTTGTTTTTCTGGGACTGTGTTACTTCACTTACCATAATGGCTTCGAGTTCCATCCATTTACCTGCAAAGTTCATGATGTCATCTTTCTTTACTGCTGAGTAGTACTCCATTGTGTAGATGTGCCACATTTTTGTCATCTGTTCATCATTTGAGGGCCTTTTGGGTTGGTTCCAGCTCTTCACTATTGTGAAAGAGCTACAGTAAACATGGATGTGCATGTATCTTTGGAGTAGGATGAATCTTGTGGGTATATACCCTGGAGTGGTATGGCTGGGTCAGGTGGTAGGCTCCTTTTGAGTCTTTTAAGGGTTCTCCACACTTCTTTCCACATGGTTGTACTAGTTTAGATTCCCACCAGCAGTGGATGAGTGTTCCCCTTTCCCCACAACCACTCCAGCATTTGGTGTATTTTGTGTTCTTGATCTTAGCTGGTTTTATCAGAGTGAGATGATATCTGAGAGTGGTTTTAATTTATACTTCCTTAATTATTAATGATGTTGAACACTTTTTAAGATGTTTCTCAGCCATCTTTACTTCCTCATTGGTAAAGTCTCTGTTCAGCTCTTTACTCCATCTTTTGAGTAAGTCATTTGTTAACCTGTAAAAATCAGTAACCTTTCTTTAAACTAACAATAAACAAGTGGAGAAAGAATATAAGAAGACCTTCTCACTCACAATAGGCTCAAAAAGAATAAAATACCTGGAAACAAACCTAACCAAAGACACCAAAGATCTCTACAACAAAAATTTTAAACTCCTGAAGAAGGAGATTGAAAAGGACATCAAAAGGTGGAAAGATCTCCCATGCTCATGGATTGGAAAAATTAATATAGTAAAAATGTCCATTTTACCCAAATTAATATACAGATTCAACACAATCTTAATCAAAATCCCCATGAGCTTCTTCGCAGACTTGGGAAAAAAAATCCTTAAATTCATATGGAAAAACAAAAGAGCCTGAATAGATAAAGCAACCCTTAGTGAAAAATGCAATACAGGAGGAATTGCTCTACCAGACTTCAAGCAATATTACAGGGCCATAGTCATAAAGACAGTCTGGTACTGGTACAAAAAGTATTTAGGCAAGTAGGTCAATCAGCCTTCTTCTTTTGCTGCTTTAAAAGTTTCCTGTTTTGTCTTTTAACAGATTAACCATGAGATGCTAACTTGTGGGCTTTTTATTTCTAACTATAGCACTTTGGATTCATTGAGATTTTTGAGTCACACATTTTGTTAAGATAAAATATCTTCCATTTTGTATATCTTGATATGCACTGATTGTGCTCAATTTTATTTTGTTCTTTCTCTTCTTTAGGTTAGATGATTATTACATTAGTCATTTCTATAATCCAAAGTACCCTTAGTTCCTTTAGTAAGTTTTATGTATCAAACATTACAGTTTTCATTCCCCAAATTTTCAATAGCTTCCTGAAAATGTTTGTCTACTATATTCCTTATCCAGGTCTACTAAAGCAGTTGAATATTTGTTTCTTCCCCATACTATAAAGTATACATTCCTGATGGTGAATCTTATTTTGTTGAAAACTTGATACTTTATATATAATGTTGGGGCACCCTGGATTCTGATTACTTATAAGATGTCCTTGCTGTGTCTTGTTTATATTTATACATTTTATAATTTTCTGGTTTAATTCTATGGTGTATTTTTCAAAATTTACATATTCTGTAGGCCCTACAAATAAATATATTCTTCCTTTCAGTTTTTCTGTCAAAATTAGATTCCTAGGGGTTATTTCTCTATCAGCATAACCTAGTGTTAAATGCCTAGGCTACTAATCAACTTGCATGTAAAGACATCTTTTCTTCTAATGGTTCTGCATGTGAACTGAGGAATGCAACATTGGTGAAGCTATTTGCACATCTTCTCCAGCTTCTACCCTCCCCTAAGCCTGTTAGCATCTCACATGGCCAGCATTTGGCCAGCAGTGTATGAATGGCAAAGCCTCAGTCCATTCATTACAGAGTCTGCCACACAGACTTCCTGACCAGTAGAGATGTTTGAGAATCATCATTGACTTCATTAATCTCATTTGACATATAACATGTCACATTTCTTGGGGGTAAGTTTTTTAATATCCCATCCAAGCTTCTAACATTGGGCAATCTGTAATTTTGGCCTTCTCTGTTGATTCGCTGATGAGATGACTACTAACTCTAACAAGTCCCAAGGATATAAGGTTTGTTTGTTTCTCTGCCTATGTGGTGAACACAATAGAGCTAGGGTGAGTAGTGAAGAGAATGGAAACAGCAGTGCTCGAATGCCACAAAATACCAGTTACATAGAGTTCACTCATTGATCTTAAACACATTATTTATTTTTTCTGGTTTTGAACAATATCCCAAACCCTGAAATGATTATTTCTGATGGTACTATTGCCTGTGGAAGAGAAGTAGTGGTAATGCCTTCTTTGGTTCGATTTTACAAGACCCTGTTTAGTGCTGGCTGAGAAGCTGTTTGCCACACCAGCTATCAAGATCATGCAGCTGAGAACATGTGTACAGCATCCTCTGAAATGGCACTTATTGAGAAATGCCCAAGGAAATAGAGAAGTAGGGGGTTCCATCACATTACAGTGCAGCACTCCCAGTAGCTGGCCTGGTGTTAGACTCCAAGGAAAGGACCTCGTATTTTAGTAGAACCCCACTCTACTTGCTTATGTTCTGCCATCGGAATTATTCAGCAAACTACAGTGAACAGTTTTAGGAAATCATAATGAATGACAGTACATTGAGGTACAAAGGCTTTATTATTTTATATTTTCTATGAGCTGATTATTTATTCCAACCCACATGGTCAGTTGAGACAGAAACGAATCAAAAGGGATATGACAAATCTGATAGACATGAAGAAGAAATTTTATATTTATATTCCTTTGATTTGTGATGGTATTGAAGACTTTCATATTGTAATGTTTTCTTCTGTGATTATCCCGTTTATGTCTTTTGTCAGTTTTACTATTAGCTTTTAATAATTGCATTCACACTAGGTAGATTAGTTATTTGTCATGGCTGTGACTACATTCTTGACAAAAGCACCTTAAAGAAGGAGTGTCTCCAGTCCATCCTGATAGGGAAGTCACGACAGCAGGAGCCTGGGGCAGCTGGGCATGTTTTGTCTGCTCTCAAGAAGCAGAGAGTGATAAATGCTTATGTTCACCCTGCTTTCTCGTTTTGATTCAGCCCAGAATGTCAGTCATGGCATAGTGCCATCCACAGTTAAGGTGGGCTTTCCCACTTCAACTTAATTTAATAATTCCTCACAGGCTGTCTGGAGGCTTGTGTCCTTTTAGAGCTTATCTCTTTGATAGTCAGTATTTCTCATCACATCTGATGAATTTATAATATTCTTTATATTTTTACTTTCTTTTTTTAAAAGACGGTTTCATGTATTAATATTACTGACCTCAGACTCCCTATGTTCTCCAGGATGGCCTTGAATCTTGATTCTCCTGCCTCCACTTCCAAGTTCTCAGATTACAAGCGTGTACTATCACACCATGTTTTTTGTACATTTCTGTATTTTAAAATATTAAGAGTTGAGGTGCTGAAGAGATGGCTCAGCAGTTAGCAACACTGGCTGCTCTTGAGTGGAGCTGGATTCAGTCCCTAGTACCCACATGGCTGATGAAAACCTTCTATAGCGGCCTGGAGAGATGGCCTAGCGGTTAAGAGCGCCGACCGCTCTTGCAGAGGACCCGGGTTCGATCTCCAGCACCCACATAGTGGCTGAGAACCGTCTGAAACTCCAATTCCAGGAGAACTCCAGTTCCAGGGAAATCCGACACCCTCTTCTGACCTCCGCGGCATTGCACAACACGGGTGCACAGACCTACATGCAGACAGTACATTCATACACATACATGAAAAGAGATCACATCACATGAGGTCAAGCATATTGGGCAGCTGAAAAAAAAAAAACACGCAAGATAAGGTAGCTGATAGAGATCAAGATGTTGAACTAGTAGAGTAAGGCCCTAGTTTCTTAAACAGAAAGCAGGCACAGGCTGCTGAGACACCGTACTCTGTTAATGGAACTTTCAGCACCAACTAGGGATAGCTGCTGGCCAAAGGCATGTCTCATTTTTTGCACTGCTTAATATTCTGAGACTTCAGCATAATTCTAAGGGAAGCTTTAGGGAAAACTGAGACCTACTTGTCAGCATCTGAGAATCCTCATTCCAACGTGAACAGTATTAAGGAACATGTTTGTCATGAAGTATCATCATTTTCTAACAATGGCATTAGACAGGTAGTCTGTATTTTTGGTGACTAAAAAGAGGACATTTCCATTTTGTTTTCCTTTTTCAATCATTGCTTAGCTCCAGGGGAAAAGTAGCGGTCATGAAGCAATAATTTTCACTACAAGAAAGGGTGACGTGGTCATGCTCTAACCTCCAAAGATACACAAAATGCTTCGAAATTAGAGGGGGTAGTGTAGCTCGCTTGTCTAATAACTATTATCACTGGATTTTGTTATTTCTATTTAGACAGTCTATGAGCCCAGGCTGATACTGCAACTGTAACGCGCCGGTCTCTGAATACCTAAACTGTAGGAATTATAGGCAGAAGCCATCATCGCCAGAGCAGGTAAAATCTTTAAAAAGTAAGCATGTGGGCAAAAAAAAAAACAAAACAAAAAAAAAACTTTGGCAAATCAAAGTGAGAATGTCCTTCATTAAAAAGGTTGTAATATTGTTTGCACAGCAGAAAGCAGAAAACTCTAACCACCTTTTTGCATAAAATCTATACCTAGTCTAGAACCGATCAAATCCCTATGAACTAATGGCAGAATGGAACTCTGGTAGGGCATCTCTCTTCAAACCTCTTCAATGAATCTTGCGAAGAATTTAAAGAAAATGAGTTTTCTACTTATTCTCTCCCACTAAGAAGAATGAAGCTTTCCCATAGTCAGATGGCAGTTTCATCTAATTGTTCCAAAGGATTTGCTGTCACCAAGTGGACAGTACATGATGAAGCATTCTAAAATTTCTGTATTTCTGCCACAACTAATTTGTGGGCAGATATTTAACCTTTCCATGTCCATAAATATTATACATATAAATGAAAATCTGGGAGAGGGAACTTATGAATGAAATATATGTCTTAAAATATAAGATCTAATTGAAAAGGTCTGTTACAAAATATGTTAGTAATATTTTTTTTGCAATGTATATAGTTTTATTGAATTTTTTATGATTTGGTACAGCTTTTAAGAATGATTTTAACAAATAAATTGTTTTAAATTATATGTGTTTTGGTCGCACATCAGCATCTAGAGGTTTATGACCCAGTTTCAATTTCTTTCTTTTTATTAAGAAGGAATTAAAAGGCAGGAAATATTTAAGACAGACAGACGCACAAGCAAACAGATCTCAGGAAAAAATAGCAGAATTGACATATGTAAACACAGTTTACAAACAACCCAGAAAGAAATAAGCGTCGGGAAGTCCACAATTGTAGAGGTGACTGAGAAACTGAACCTCCAAAGTCTGCAGGAGGGCTGGAGCCTTTTCAGTGTTTTGCTGGCATGGGGCACATTCCTTTCCCTTAATTTTGCACTGGTCAACTTAAAACCAATGGAATCCTGATAAGTCATCAATGCCAACTAAAAATTACATAGGTCCAGGATTAACAATGACTCCTAAGAGCAAGTCAATTGAAAAAGAGGCCCTTTTGGTATAGAAAGAAGGGCCTTCCTGCTGAGAGTTAAAAAATAAAGCCTGCCAAACTTCTGTCTCAGACCAAAAAGAATCAGGAAGTATACCATCTTTATTATTCATTAGTGGCTCTGTTTGCTTATTAAGGATTTAGTTTATAAATCCCTAATAAGCAAACACTATAACTTACACTATAACTTAAGATTTGAATTTCAGATAATTTTATAAGTAATATGATAGCATTATTTTTAAAATCTAAAGGATTTATTGTGGGGGAGAAGGGAGGTATTAATAAGGCAATTTAGTTTGTCGCACTGAACAAAACAGTATTTCTGGGTCAAAGTGTAACATCAGTTGCAATTTATCTTAGTATACAGACATTATAGACAAGATAGTATATTTTCAGCATTTGAAGTTCTTTCAATTTTGATGAATAGAGTATAAATTAGCATTTATATGTATGTTTGAAAAATACTATGGCATTATGGACAAAAGAATCTATGTTCACCTGGAAGATGAGGAACATGAACTTGAAAAATCTAAACTATGATTCATATTTAGTCCCCATCCCTTTTAGAAGGTTTAAATTAAGATTTACTCTATATTTTAGCTTTATAGTGTATACATTTTGCAATCATACATTAAGATTGCCAAATTTTTCTATAACCATTCATCTAAAGCAATATTACATAGAACTAATGGTAGTGAACTTGTATTTGATATCTCTAGACTAAGACTGTAAACCCAAATGATTCATTCTAAATTAAAATGGATTTTAGAATCCTTTCTTATAGGTCTGTTAAAATGCATATTAGCTTTATGATACAGATAACACCAGAGTACTTGGGGAAAAAAATCCATAAACTCATACACCTGTGAGGAATAGTTTTTCAATATGTAAGGGGGGAAACTCTGGAACAAACTTGGGGAAGGGAAACCTCAAAGTGGGGTACTTGTGGATCAACGTCTACAACAGGTCTGTTAAGCAAATCGTCTTGATTGCTGAGTGATGTGAAAAGTTCCTACCCCTGGTCAAGTGGTCCTAGTTTATAAGAAAACAGGCTGAATACAGGCCAGAGGGGTATTTGTCCATCGTCTCTACTAATCAGTTTCAATCCTAGCACTCCGCGTTTCTGCCCTGCTGGAATTCCTGTCTTAGATGTGCTTTGGTGAGGGCAGGAAGGTCAGTGACCTGTAAGCATAAAATTCACTCCCCAACGTGGTTTTGAATACGGGTCAGATCTGTTTTAATTCGAAATATAGAAAGGCTACCTAGGGACACACAATGAATAGCAGACTTTATTTATTTAATGTTGTTCTTAAAACTTGACAAGAAAAATCACACATATTTTATATCAGGAACTTTGTTCATCCTGTGTTTGACCCAAGTTAGGAGGAGCTGCTGACTTTACAAGCCTTGTAAAATAACCAAGATATATATTACTTCTTGTGTCCAAATGACTTAAGACTGAATGATAAGAATATACATTGTCTCCTATTCTTTTTTATAAAACTATCTTTTTATGCAATACTCCCAATCCTAAGTAACAAAAACAATTTGGCTGCTTGCATTATGGGTAATTTAACTATGACATCCATTAAAAAAAAAAAAGGACTTATTAGGAAATTATATTGAAGTAGGAAACATTTAATGACAGAGTTCAGTAAGAATACAGTGAAATGAGTTTTCAAGTATTAGGGATTAAGAATTTGGGAGGGAAGTAAACTTAGTATGTAATTAATTTTACATGTGTTATATAAGTATCCTGCTATAATACATTAATATAAATTGAAATTAAAGTATTTTTTTTTCTCTATACTTTTATTTCTAGGGAATCGTTGAAACTTTTTACTTTATTCGTATACATTTTAATTCCTGCCTGAAAAGTTGGCAAGAAGACAAGCATTGAGAGAAAATGATTCTTGGAGTTTATAACTAGTTATAAACCATTATTGTTCATAATTAGGAGAAAATAAACCATTCCTTGGAATACACTCTTTTAACATCCTTGATAAGATGGGATGCCAAGCACCAGCGGTATAGTCACATAAGGTATTTTGAATTTTTCCTGTTCAGAATGACGGAGCGAATATTTTGAGATTGACAAACATGAACATACAGACGACAAAATTCATTCCATTAATTTCATTTGGTTAGACTAGTAGAAAAGAATAAGAAACAATAAAAATAACCAAGCAAAGATACTTGTATCAAATGAGTATCATTGTCAATGAAAAGACCAATGTCTTTATAAAGGTAGTTTAAAAAGAATAAAAATGAAAAAGCAAACAGTGCATTTATGTTATCTATGATCAAAAACAAACATGGAATTTAAGTGTGTAAAAGAAGCGCCATATAGTTTTGAAAGAAATCCTAAAAAACAGAAGATCTAATAGAATAGAGATTTTTTTTTAAAGTGAAATGTACTTTTTTTTTATTAATTTAATTATTTATTTCTGGTATGATAATGTACGAATGAAATTAGGTCGCGTGCATGCAAGTGACTGTGCACGCCGATGTAACAATGCAATGGGGCCACGCGGAGGTTACAAGAAAGTGGGCGTTGATGGCGAGATTCCCCCTGGAGTGTGGAGTTTCCAGGACGGTTCTCAGACCGCCATGGTTGGGTGCTGGGGATCGAGAACCGCCGAGGTCCTCTGCAAGAGCGGTCGGGGCGCTCTTAACCGCGGCCATCTCTCCAGTCCCCGCAGAATAAGAGATTCGTTTTTTAAAGAACTCATTGTACACAAAATCACCTGTCAGGCATGGGGAGAGATAGAAAAAAATTCAGAAAGCTCCGTGGGAACGAGGCGTTAAAATTGGTAGAAAAAAAGATAAATATGCTTTGGGTCTCAAGTCTGCTCACTGCAGAGAAGGGTATAACGAGTGTCATGTTCAGCTCGTCTCGTCTCAGCCATCTCCATGTAGTGTTTTCCCAGCCACATGTAGTCACTGAACACTGAAAATGTGGCTAGTGTATTCAAGGAATGAACATTTTAGTATTCTTAAACTTTTGTTAATTAAAAATGTTATGGCTAGGGGCCCACACATTGGGGCTGCACAGGAGGAGTCTTCAATGCAACGTTTATGGTAAGGAAAGAAGAAAAAAAGTTGCGACATTAGGCAGCACGGGGCAGCCGCGGGCCGGGCGGACCCGGGAGCAGGGCGGCGCAGGAAACGGACGCAAAGTAGTATGAAGCTGAAAAAACAGTACTGTCACGTGCTCTGGGTTACAGTGTATGCTAAGGCAAAAGGGACTCGCGAGCTCTTTCCGCTAAAGGAGAAATGTGAGGAGAACAACATATTGTCCTAATGCAATATGGGAAGATTTAATTAGCGTGCTTCTTTGGAAGGAGCAGATAAGAACAGAATGGAATACGGAAGTCTTGCTGAAGTAGAAATCAGCCAAGGGGCAAGCAGGGAAAAGTTTGATGAGAGAGCAATTTTTTGGAGAGGTGGAGTCACTCCTGTAGCCGTCCGGCCCCTGTCTCCCCACGCAATGTTAGCCAACTCCTAGCCCACGCAAGCTGCTCTTTTTTCTGGTCTGCTATATGCCAACATATACTGACAAGATAAACCAAGCCCGATGCTTCACTCTTCATTCGCTGCTTAGCTAGCCAGTGATAGGACACATGTCATCTAATGACCTTAAAGTATCTATCAATTTCAAAATGAAAAGGATGGATATCCAATAAAGGGTAGAAAACCACATAGGTTTATAAAGATAGTAAAAAAAAAGTTGGGGAAAGCGGCAGGACGGGAAGATGAGGAGGAAAGAAAAAGAAAGAAAAAAAAGATTAGAAGAAGGAAAATGAAGTAAGAAGAGGTAAAAAGAATAAAAAAGATAAAGGGGGAAAAAGATGAAGAAAAGAAGAAAAGAAAATAGAAACCAAAGGGTTGGATGTTATAAATAGAGTTAAGAATAAAGAAGGGTAATATTATCGTGGAATTGCATTTCCTATCATCCAGATCATTTTAAAACCACAACTACAACAGCATAAGCATGCATAAAGAAACGGCCTCCGCAAAACGACAGACTAAGAGACTCCAGACATTTTCTCCACCCACAGATATACCAAATAAATAGCTATACATGGATCAATCCCCTCTGAGAGAAGTCCAGAAATAAGTTGGCAGATTCTTGCATACTGAGGGAGCAACTGAAAATAATTGTTATTATCAAAACAAGGTAGAGAGAAAGCAGAGACACATTCGGTGCTAACGTGGCTATAAAACGTCACAGAGATTACATAATTAGGGAGAGGACCCCTAAGTCTCAGCTTCGCCCTGAGACAACACAGAGTGTAGACCAGAATATATCTAGCAGCCAAATATCACGTGTTCTAAAAAATGGAAAGTAAGAAGAAATGAAATGGATATGCTAGAAGGATAATAGAAGTTGGGCCTTTTCTGTGGGTGGAATAGGGGCTTGGTATTTAGGCTAGTTGGATCCCTTCAAGGGGGACAAGGGGGGGGGGGGAGCAGAATTTTAGAGTCTGCAACATTAAGCACCTGTCCCATGGCTATTCCCATGGACCTAGTTTTAAAACAAGCAAGGCCATCGAAGAGCCCAGGCCCAACTGGTTAAAGTGGAGTGTCTAGGCGCTGAACCATTCCCAGAGGCGTCTGAAAATAGTGTGCTTACCTACCTACATCGACAAATCGTTATTGGTAGACCTTCTCTGTATCCGTGTAAAACGTTAGGCCTGAGTATATTTTCCCCAACTTCTCCCAACTCACCCCGCTCCAGTATAGCAAAGCAGCTTCTAGAAATTTGGGAAGCCCTTTGTGTACTTCTACAGTGGTGATACCAAGCGTCAAGGGGACTGTGGCTGCTGCGAATGGCCCAGGGGGAGCAAGCCAGTGAACAGGCTTCCTCCATGGTCTGTGCCTTTAGCTCCTGCCTCCAGGACAACTCTGCCCTGAGTTCCTATGTCAGGCTCCCTCAGTAATGATCTGTGACCTGGGAGAAGTAAAATAAAATAAACTAAAAAAAAAAACCCTTTCCTCCCCAAGTTGGTGCTAGTCACAGAATGTTATGTCACAGCAATGGAAGACAACGTAGAATAGAAATTAGGTACCACGAAGAGATAGAGGTCAGGACAGAAAGAGCGGGGCAAAAGTAGAGAAGCGTGGGGTATTGCTGTGAAAGCCCTGACCTTGGAGTTTTGGAGGAAGGATTGTGGAGCCCGTTGGAGAATAATTGGGCTTGGGAGATCATTGAATGCCTAAAGACTATGGCTGTGGAACGTTGGAGCAGTTTTGCTTAAAGAGTTGTAAAAGATGGAGACCTGACTTGTGAAGGTTTTCTAGTTCAAAGGGGGAACAGAGATCATCAGGGCTGTGTAATCTGTGGTTTCCGGTCAGCTGGGGCTGAAGAAATCAGCTGGAAGTAACAAGAAGACCAGCATCAGACACTGTGGTGAAATCTTCTGGGTAGAATTTCTCTTGTTTCTTCAGGGTCAGCACCGAAGCTGGTGTTGGCCAGAAAGGGGGGCCTGAGCCTACCAATCTTGAGGCCGGAAGCCAGACTTAGTAATGTGTAAGAGTCTCCTTAATGGTTCTGAGATGTGGCACGTGTTTTGTCGTAGCAATGGAAGACAACTAGAAGAGTCACCACATAGACCTATAACTGTCTGTAGAACCCTCTTTTTCCCTTGCCCTTCCCTTACCTATCATCCCAATGCAACCCAATTGGATCAACACACACCCAATTTATTTCAAAATTGTTTCTTTTCTCTTCTCCAACTTTTATTGAGGAAGTACAATCAGTTAAATTAAAGCCCCAGGCTTATACATGCCTTATTCAATAGACCACTGGCATTTTTCATCCCTAGTTCCTGTTCATTCAAGGTCACCTGTCCTTCCCGGCTTCCAATGAGTGAGTGTATTGGTAGCTACATTTTGATTTGCTAATTTTCAAGCATACTTACATTCATTTATTACTTAGTAAACTGGTGTCACCAAGGATATGCCCCGGTCATCTGATCCAAGATCTCATTGTTTTGCTGAGGTTATTAAATGTCACTCATCCAGATTATATTAATTAACAAAAGTCATTCTTATAATTTTTGTTTAATTTTTATTGAGGTTTGCATATATGTACATCATTTCATTCCCCCCTCTCCTCATCCAATTCCTCCCATGTCCCTTCCCTACTTCCTCTAAATTTCTTGCCTTTTCTTTGGTTATTATTATTATACATACATACATTTACCTATATTGTCAAAGGAAAAGCATAACTCTCACCTCAAAATGAAGAGATAGTTAATTCTGGAGTCAAATATGAGTGTCCATGGCCTGTGTACACAGATTCAGGGTACCCTAAATTACATGTTCCACCAAGGAAGCAGTTTTCAGACATTTGTATTAAATAGTAACAGAATAAGAAAGAACTCATAATCTAGAAATTTTAAATACATTAGTGGATACAGTCAGTGGACACATTAACCGAAAGGATTCCATAGGTCTCAGATGTTACCCCATGACATTCTCTGCCTTTTGATCTGTAAGAACAGAACGGCTTATTTGTTAAGCTAATACATTCTATTAGTCACAAGATGCTAAGGTCTGAAACAGAGATGGACAAGGAGTGGCTATCTGGGGGCTAAATCAGCTCTGAATCAGCAGCATTCCAAACTCTGTACAGTACTGAAGTGTTAATAAGTTGGTCAGCCTTGCAGGAAATTCAGTGGCAAGATGAGGGATTTGAGGGGGGACTTATTCTATTATTTATCTATCATCTGTCTCTCTCATCTCTCTCCTCATATAATATATATATAGATATAATATATATATATATAATATGAGTCCATTTTTAAGTGGTGATCAGATATGTGTTTAGGGTTAATCCATTTTGGATTAATAATCTAGCAGGGATCTGTCCCGTTGGGAGCAAAGGGATTCTCCATTTCCCGCAGCATGGCATTGACGATGCCAGAAAAGCATTTCATCTAACAGGGTGGGATCCCTGTGAAATTTGCCCCATCCACAGTGGCATGCCAAACTATTGAGAAAAAAGTGTTTATTCAGGTCTTGCTCAAGCAACCATACTGTGGAAATTTCATAGGTCCAGTTTCCCTGTCATATCTAGAATACACTATTGAGTAGTAGGGGTGGAAGTCTCTTTTTGGCTCTTACAATCTTTCCAATTCTTCCTCCTCAAAGTTCTCTAAATGTGCCCTAAATGTAGGGGTTGGATTGTAGATATATCATTTAGGGCTGAGGTACACCACAATCTCTCCATCTTTGCCTTTTTATCAGTTGTGGAATGTTGTAATAGTCTGTATTGTAAAAAGAAGGTGTGGAAAAAGAAGTTTCTTTGATGGGTGGCAAAAGCCATACATATCTGTGAATATAAGGAAATTTACAGTATAGTAAGGAATTACATTTTGTTTATAGAGCAAGGTTGCAATAGGTAGTTCCTCATACACATAAAATTAATAAATAAAAAAGAGATAAAATCAGACCCCAAAATTTTGACAACTAAGACTAAACTAAAAATCTTTAGTAACAAAAAAAAATGGGAAGAGTCATAAATACATTTTTTAGGTTTCCCCAATGGTGAGAGAAAGGCCGAATCAGTTCAAATTAAAAGTAAAAAGGCAGGCTTTAGTTCTGGGAAACATGCTCATCAGATGCTCCTCTTCTCGATCAGGTGGAATCCACAGCCCTTTGGGGGTGAAGAACAATGGGGAAGCTCATGTCTCGGAGGAGGGTGAAGGTCGTTTTTTGGGGGGGGGGGATGGTGACGTCAGATCTGCCCAATTAGGTCAGATAGGGGCCCCTAGAGTAGGAGGATTAATTGGATCCAGTGGTCACTTTGGAATCAGAACTAGGTGTATTGGTTCTTTCGCGAATTTATGGGGTCAAGTTCTTTGTGTGCTTTTACAAACACAGGCTCTTGACTGGAAAAACAGAGACCTTCCAGTCTATGTCATCTTGGCTTTTTGTTCCCAAACCCAGACTTAACAACATTGAAACTAAGCAACACATGCTTGAGCAACAGATTGAATAAAGAATAATTTTAAGAAGTGCGCCAATGGTGGCAGCTCAGAGTAGATGAAATTGACAGTAAGAATTGAAGAAAGACCAAACCACAGTAACTCTCCTTCATTTTCTTTTTTTTGACATTTTACTAAGAATCATCTCAAATTTAAATGTCTGCAGTACAGATCTACTGATCATGTTCTGTTGTTAACGTGCTTGTTGATGCTTAAATGGCCATGCAGTTAGCCTAGAGTTAACCAAAGGTGTTTTGTGCTTTTTGCCTTCAAAGACATGAGGACACAGCTTTTATCCTTCAATATGGACTGAAGACTCTGTCTCTCCAAGAATCCTCCAAACATTCATTGCCAGATGGGGACTACGGAGATACCCAGTTTGTGGACTGAGCTGCTATTGGGATTTCAGCCTCATCAAATAGACACTGGCCATTGTTGGACTAACTTGGCTTTATCATGGAGGCCAGTGCAATGGGGATCAAGACAGGACACATGCTTATTGGACTTCATTTGGGGACCATGGGAGGGAAAGCCCCACTGGGGAAACAAAGTGCAGGATGGATGGTTGTTTGGGATTGGCCAAGGAGGAACCGTTGAAGGAGGAAACTTCCTTAAGGAAAACGGAACTCGTTTACGAAAAAAAAAAATTCCTCCCTCCAAATTCAATTAATATATAGTATATATATATATAATATATATTATATATATATATATATTATATGGTATTAGGTCAAGGGTTCTCTAAAGAAACAGAATCACTAGAATGAATATATAGCTATATACAAATGTATTGATTTGCTCACATGACAGAGCTCAAGGAGTCCAACTATAGCCGGGCGCTGCACTGGAGGGGCTGAGAATCCAGGGAACTGCTCAGTCCCGCAAGGTGATGGATATCTCAGTAGTCCAATCCGGTGCTGAAGAAACCCTGATGATTTTCAGGAGATCTGCAGTCCTCAGTACATGCTGGGATACCAATGGTTGACCACAGCAGCAAGACAAACTCACCAGTGAGGAGAGAGGCATGCCGCAGGAAAAAAGGGACCAGATCCCCGGGCCATGGCCTTTTAATACTGCCTGCCCAGCAGAAGGTAATGCCCACATTTGGGGTAGGCCATCTGGGTGGAGGTGGGGTCCAATCCGAGGATCCTTTTTCTCTTATTTCAACCTTAGTCCAGTCAAGTTGATACTCAGAAAAGTTAACCTGGTATAATATATAGTGTAATACTGTACTGTAGCAATACAAGTGGGAGGAACAACAACAGAAGAAGTTAAAAAAAAAAAAACTCTGGAGAGACTCAGAAAGTGCAGAGACAGGTATGGTTACAGTGCAGGGGACTTTGGTGGGGTGGCATGGAAAGGGAAAGCAACTCTAGATTTGATTGGAAATTATGTATGAACTATGGAAAAAGTTTAATAACAAATACAAAAAGGTTTTTAAAATGAGACGAAGATTTAAAAATAAGAATAATTTAAATTTTTTCATACATTTATTTACTTGGTGTAATGTGTGTCCTGTGTGTGTGGTGTGTGTGGTGTGTGTGGTGTGTGTGTGGTGGCGCCGTGCACACACACTGACATGGTGAAGTGAACTTCAAGTCCGCAGATTTGGAGCAAATGTTTTTACCATATGAACTATCTTGCCAAGTCAATAAAGAAATTTCAGGGGCTGAGGGCTGAGAACCATCTTTGATTCTAGTTCCAGGGGGAATTCGACACCCTCTTCTGACCTCCGCGGCATTGCACAACACGGGTGCACAGACCTACATGCAGACAGTACATTCATACACATACAGAAATAAATAAAATTTAAAAAAATGTTGAAAACCTTCTATAGCTCCAGTTACAGGGAATACAATGCCTGTTCTGACCTCCGTGAGTATTGCATAACACAGATGCAGCTACATACATGCAGGCAATACACTCAACACATAAAATAAAATAAAGTAAAGTAAAATAAAATAAAAAAATTTAAAGACTTTTTTATGCCAAACTGCTTCACAGAATAAATTAACCATTTCTCATTAAAATAAATCTTGTGTTAAAAAATCTAAAGGTACAGTTTTTTAAAGTACTTATTTTTTAAGTACAGATTTTAAAGTACTTATTCAACTATTTTACTTTTACTTAATCTAAATTAATTTAAAATTAATTGAATTATGTAGCATATAGAAACCAATTGCTCTATAGGTAAAATTGACAAAGTAACAGCCAATGGAAGTGTATGCTTTATTATACAACAGTTAGATTCTAGAGGAGATTAACATATACCAGAGGACATGAGATCTCCTTAAAATATCTTTAAAATGTTCTTGTTTTGCTTCTTCAACTACTAAAGCATAGTGATTTCATTTTAATCACCTTGTGGTACAGATGATACATTGTTATAAACATAATTTTAGTAGTTAATCAATAATGTTCCATTGTAGCTAAGTATTAATGGTACAAAAATATTTTCTGTTACTATGTTAATGTCAACTAATTCCATGGTATTGGCTCAGCAAAAAAGGTTTTTGCACATAGGCCCCTAACCTATGACTCATCCATCTTTTTCTTTTCTATTATTTCTTTTGATTGTCCATAAATAGTCACAGTGTCCTTCTAGAATAAATACATCAAACATAATTTATTTGCTTCGTGTTTTGCAGTATGTTGAGCTATTTAATTTATATGTTTTGCTATATTTTCTACAAATGTGACTTTTCTTCAAGTCTAACATGGCCATCTGCTTCCCGATACAACCAGGAGGCCAAGTAAATCTTTGGCTGGTCAGTCATCACCCCCACTGACTTCAGAGAGAACATTGAAAACTCATCCAAGAACAGAATTTAGCTCATAAAAAGGAAGCAGCTAAGAAGATTTAGATACTAACATTTGTGCCCATTTTATTATTTTAGTCATAAAATAGTATAAATATCGAAAGAAAGTATGATTGCTAGCGTGAAAATGACTATGTTTAAGCTTTAATGTTTTTTTCTTGATTCAGTAACAATCTTACTCTAAGATTTATATTTAAGTCATATTCTTGATGTGTCTTATCACAGTATGTACCTGTTTTAAATTCAGTGGAGGAAGCTGCAGAGATAGCTCAGCAATTAAGAATACAAGCTGCTCTTACAAAGCAAGTTTGGTTCCTAGCACCTATGTCTGGCAGCTCACAATGTACTGCAACTATACACACACACACACACACACACACACACACACACACACACAATTTAAATATGTAAAAAGTTAAATTCAGTGTAAAGATATTATAATTTGTTTTTGAATTTTACTTTCTTGATTATCTAGGGTTTTGGAAATACAAAACCAAGTAGTAATAATAAAAACCTACTTTTTAATTTTTGCTTCATTTAGCAATTGTATAGACACATCTACAAACACAGTTTGCAAACCCTTTTAAGTATTATCATTTAATTGAGTGTAATTATTTAAGTTTTAGTTGTGTTCTTCTGTCCTCCTTTGTTTAACCTTTCTGTTCCTTATTTCCTGGCTCATGTTTCTAAGCATAGTTTCCTTTATCTAAGTCCCTAATTCGATCACCAGAAATGATGACATTTTGAACAATGCATTCTTAGATTAAACGGCTTCATAAGAAGAAAAAGCAATGAAATTTTAGTGCTTTTGCTCGCCCATCATTCTAGCAGAAGATCTGATGTCCCCGGAAGGTCTCAGTCCAGTGACCTGTTCTCCAGGCAACTATGTGAAACTCAAAACTACATTTGTCTCCAGATGTCTATTCCCAAGACAAGTTATAAAACTAATTTAAGCTAAACACCTGTGAACTAAATCTGATTTATGTTATCCATACACATTTCTATTACATTGTCCAGGACTTTTATTCCTTTATTGCCTAAGATACTTAATATGGAACTCTGTTTTCTTTTGATGAGATTTCAGCAGCTCCTGTGTAAGTGAAAACTTCACCTGAGACCTTCCCAGTTCTTGCTCCAAATATCTGGATTGCTGCCCCTGGAAGGTTTTGGTTAGTGTGTTTTGTTTCCTCCTGGCTTTTGCTTTCAGAGTTTCTTTCAGAGAATGGCACATTTTAACTTTTTAGGATTTCAACTTCATTATAAAGATCACAACTGGTATGGGTGGTGAGTCAAATGAAAGGGAATAAGAATGTGAACTTTGAAAAAGTTAACGTTTTCAGAGACTGCTGCATGTGATGAAAAGAGATCACATCACATGAGGTCAAGCATATTGGGCAGCTGAAAAAAAAAAACCCAAGATAAGGTAGGCTGATAGAGATCAAGTGGTTGAACTGTAGGTAAGCCCTAGTTCTAAACATAAAGCAGGGCACAGGCTGCTGAGACACCGTACTCTGTTAATGGAACTTTCAGCACCAACTAGGGATAGCTGCTGGCCAAAGGCATGTCTCATTTTTTGCACTGCTTAATATTCTGAGACTTCAGCATAATTCTAAGGGAAGCTTTAGGGAAAACTGAGACCTACTTGTCAGCATCTGAGAATCCTCATTCCAACGTGAACAGTATTAAGGAACATGTTTGTCATGAAGTATCATCATTTTCTAACAATGGCATTAGACAGGTAGTCTGTATTTTTGGTGACTAAAAAGAGGACATTTCCATTTTGTTTTCCTTTTTCTCCAAGTGGAAAATTAGCTTCCATGGAAGCAATGAATTTTCACTACAGAAAGGGTGACTTGGTCATTCTCTAACCTCCAAAGATCACAAATTCTTCAAATTAGAGGGTAGTTAGCTCCTTTCTAATAACTATTATACATTGATTTTGTTATTTATTTAGACAGTCTATGAAGCCCAGGCTGATACTGAACTTGTAACTCTCCTGTCTCTGAATCCTAAACTGTAGGATTATAGGCATAAGCCATCATCCCCAGAGCAGGTAACTCTTAAAAATAGATGGCAAAAAAAAAAAACAACAAAAAAAAACTTGGCAACAAAGTGAGAATTCCTTCATTAACAAGGTTGTAATATTGTTTGCACAGCAGAAAGCAGAAAACTCTAACCACCTTTTTGCATAAAATCTATACCTAGTCTAGAACCGATCAAATCCCTATGAACTAATGGCAGAATGGAACTCTGGTAGGGCATCTCTCTTCATGAATCTTGCTTTATGAGTTTTTCTCCCCTAAGAGAATGAAAGCTTTGCCCATATTCAGTGGCAGTTCACAAATTGTTCCAAATGATTTGATGTCCCCAGTGGAACTCATGATGAAGGCATTACTAAAATTCTGTATTTCTGCCACAACTAATTTGTGGGCAGATATTTAACCTTTCCATGTCCATAAATATTATAATATAAATGAAAATCTGGGTAGAGGACTTATGAATGAATATATTTTAAATATAAGATCTATTGAAATCTTTACAAAATATGTTATTAAATTTTTTGTCAATGTATATTTTTATTGAATTTTTATGTATTTGTACATCTTAATAATGATTTTACAAATAAATTTTAAATTATATGTGTTTTGGTCGCACATCAGCATCTAGAGGTTTTGACCCAGTTCATTTTCTTCTTCAATTAAAGAATTAAAAGGCAGGAAATATTTAAGACAGAACAGAAGGCAACAAGCAAACAGATCTCATTGAAAAATGAAGATTTACATATGTACACACAGTTACAACCCAGAAAGAAAAGCTCTCCACAATTGTAGAGGTGACTGAGAAACTGAACCTCCAAAGTCTGCAGGAGGGCTGGAGCCTTTTCAGTGTTTTGCTGGCATGGGGCACATTCCTTTCCCTTAATTTTGCACTGGTCAACTTAAACAAAGTGGATCCTGATAAGTCACAATGCCAAGCTAAATTACATATGTCCAGGATTACATGACTCTAAGCAAGTCAATTGAAAGAGCCCTTTGGTTAAAAATAAGGCCTTCCTGCTGGAGTTAAAAATAAAGCCTGCCAAACTTCTGTCTCAGACCAAAAAGAATCAGGAAGTATACCATCTTTATTATTCATTAGTGGCTCTGTTTGCTTATTAAGGATTTAGTTTATAAATCCCTAATAAGCAAACACTATAACTTACACTATAACTTAAGATTTGAATTTCAGATAATTTAAGTATATATAGCATTATTTTAAAATCTAAAGGAATTTATTTAAAATATTAATAAAAATTTAGTTGCTCACTGAACAAAACAGTATTTCTGGGTCAAAGTGTAACATCAGTTGCAATTTATCTTAGTATACAGACATTATAGACAAGATAGTATATTTTCAGCATTTGAAGTTCTTTCAATTTTGATGAATAGAGTATAAATTAGCATTTATATGTATGTTTGAAAAATACTATGGCATTATGGACAAAAGAATCTATGTTCACCTGGAAGATGAGGAACATGAACTTGAAAAATCTAAACTATGATTCATATTTAGTCCCCATCCCTTTTAGAAGGTTTAAATTAAGATTTACTCTATATTTTAGCTTTATAGTGTATACATTTTGCAATCATACATTAAGATTGCCAAATTTTTCTATAACCATTCATCTAAAGCAATATTACATAGAACTAATGGTAGTGAACTTGTATTTGATATCTCTAGACTAAGACTGTAAACCCAAATGATTCATTCTAAATTAAAATGGATTTTAGAATCCTTTCTTATAGGTCTGTTAAAATGCATATTAGCTTTATGATACAGATAACACCAGAGTACTTGGGGAAAAAAATCCATGATACACACTGTGCTGAATAGTTTCAGTTGTAAACTCGACAAACTTGGGGAGAGGGAACCTCAACTGGGGTACTTTGGATCAACCTACAAGCAGGTCTGTGAAGCATCTTCTTGATTGCTGAGTGATGTGAAAAGTTCCTACCCCTGGTCAAGTGGTCCTAGGTTGTATAAGAAAACAGGCTGAATACAGGCCAGAGGGGTATTTGTCCATCGTCTCTTCAGTTCCTGCCTCCGCGTTCCTGCCCTGCTTGAATTCCTGTCTTAGAGTGCTTTGGTGATGGACTGAGGTCAGTACATGTAAGACAAATAAATTCCTCCCCAACGTGGTTTTGGTCAGACTGTTTTATCAGAACTATAGAAAGCTACCTAGGACACACATGAAGCAACTTTTATTTAAATGTTGTTCTTAAACTTGAAGAGAAAAATCACATATTTTATATCAGGAACTTTGTTCATCCTGTGTTTGACCCAAGTTAGGAGGAGCTGCTGACTTTACAAGCCTTGTAAAATAACCAAGATATATATTACTTCTTGTGTCCAAATGACTTAAGACTGAATGATAAGAATATACATTGTCTCCTATTCTTTTTTATAAAACTATCTTTTTATGCAATACTCCCAATCCTAAGTAACAAAAACAATTTGGCTGCTTGCATTATGGGTAATTTAACTATAACATCCATTAAAAATAAAAATGGACTTATTAGGAAATATATTGAAGTAGAAAACATTAATGACAGAGTTCAGTAAGAATACAGTGAAATGAGTTTTCAAGTATTAGGGATTAAGAATTTGGGAGGGAAGTAAACTTAGTATGTAATTAATTTTACATGTGTTATATAAGTATCCTGCTATAATATTAATATAAATTTATTAAAGTATTTTTCTCTATACTTTATTTCTATGGGAATCTTGAAACTTTTTACTTTATTACATTTAATTCCTGAAAAGTTGGCAAGAAAGAGCAAGCATTGAGAGAAAAATGATTCTTAGGAGTTTATACTAGTTATACCAATTATTGTTCATAATTAGGAGAAAATAAACCATTCCTTGGAATACACTCTTTTAACATCCTTGATAAGATGGGATGCCAAGCACCAGCTGTATAAGTCAATAAGGTATTTTGAATTTTCCTGTTCAGAATGACAGGAGCTGAGATATTTTGAAATTGACAAAATGAACATACAGAAGACAAAATTTTCCATTAAATTCATATTGGTTGAGCTGATGTAGAAAAGAATAAGAATACATAAAAATAACCAAAGCAAAAGGATACTTCAAAATGAGTATCAATGTCAATGAAAATACCAATTCTCTATAACTTAGTTAAAAAGATAAAAATGAAAAAGCAAACTGCATTTATGTTATCTATTATCAAAAACAAACATGGTATGTTAAAGTGTGTAAAAGAGCCCATATAGTTTTCAAAAATCCTAAAAAACAGAATATCTAATAGAATAGAGATTTTTTTTTAAAGTGAAATGTACTTTTTTTTTATTAATTTTTTATTTATTTCTGTATGTGTACGAATGTATTGTCTGCATGCAAGTCTGTGCACCCGTGTCATGCAATGCCGCGGAGGTCAGAAGTGGGCGTCGGATTCCCCTGGAGTTGGAGTTTCAGACGGTTCTCAGCCGCCATGTGGGTGCTGGGGATCGAACCCGGGTCCTCTGCAAGAGCGGTCGGCGCTCTTAACCGCTAGGCCATCTCTCCAGCCCCAGAATAGAGATTTTTTTAAAGAACTCATTGTACATCACCTGTCAGAGGAGAATAAAAAAATTCAGAAAGCTCCTGGGAACTTTAATTGTGGTAAATAAAGATAAATATGCTTTGTCTTCAAGTCTGCTCACTGCAGGAAGGTATGATGTCATTTCAGCTCTCTCTCTCTCTCTCCTGTAGTGTTCCCAGGCCACATGTAGTCACTGAACACTGAAAATGTGGCTAGTGTATTCAAGGAATGAACATTTTAGTATTCTTAAACTTTTGTTAATTAAAAATGTTATGGCTAGGGGCCCACACATTGGGGCTGCACAGGAGGAGTCTTCAATGAACTTTTATTAGGAAAAAAAAAAGTTCTACATTTTATCACTTTTCATCCTCTGCTGTCCTTACCCTTTTCATTTTCTGCTCAAGTAACTTACTCAAAGTAGTATGAATCTTAAAAACATTACTGTCACTTGTTCTTTTACATGTTGCTTCAAAATTGACTCTTCTCTTTCCTCTAAATTAGAAATGGTTTAACACATATTGTCCTAATGCAAATTGAGATTTAATTAGCTTCTTCTTTTGAAGGAGAGTAAGAACAGATGGATACGGAGTCTTGCTGAAGTAGATCAGCCAAGGGCAACGGGAAAAGTGTGATGATAGAGCAATTTTTGGAGAGGGTCCCTCCTGTTCCTTCCTCCCTGTCTCCCCCACTCAATGTCTACCTCCTGCCCACCTCTGCTCTTTTTCTTTGTCTGCTATATGCCACATATACTGAAGAAAAACCAAGCCCTATGCTTCCTCTTATTTCGCTGCTTAGCTAGCCATTGATAGGACATTTCATCTTAATGCCTTCAATATCTTCAATTTCAAAATGAAAAGGCTGGATTCCAATAAGGAGTAGAAACCAATAGGTTTATAAATAGTAAAAAATAATGAGGTATATTATCTGGAATTGCATTTCCTATCTCCAGACATTTAAAACCACACTACAACAGCATAAGCATGCATAAAGAAACGGCCTCCGCAAAACGACAGACTAAGAGACTCCAGACATTTTCTCCACCCACAGATATACCAAATAAATAGCTATACATGGATCAATCCCCTCTGAGAGAAGTCCAGAAATAAGTTGGCAGATTCTTGCATACTAGGCAACTGAAAATAAGTGTTCTTATCAAAACAGGTAGAAGAAGCAGAGACACATTCTTGCTATAAAACTCACGATCTGACATAATTGGGAGAGGACCCCTAAATCTCAGCTTCTCCCTGAGAAACACAGAGTGTAGACCAGATATATCTAGCATGCCAAATATCACAGTTTCTGCTAGAAGGATAATTTAGAATTTGCCTTTTCTGTGGGTGGATAGGGCTTGGTATTTGCTAGTTCCCTTCAAGGACGGGGGGGGGGGGAGCAGTTTTAGTCTGCACATGAGCACTTCCCATGGCTGTTCCCATGCCTCGGTTTAAACAAGCAAGCCATAAGAGCCAGGCCCCAACTGGGTTAAAGTGAGTGTCTAGTGCTCTGACATTCCCAGATGCTTCTGAAATATGTGGCTTAACTAGCCTACATCTGACATCGTATGTGGTAGACTTCTCTGTAGTCCTGTAGAAATTTAGCATGGATATTTCCCCAACTTCTCCCCACTCACCCCTCCCAGTAACAAAGACAGGCTTCTAGAAATTGAACCATTTGTACTTCTACAGTGTGACCTCAAGGACTGGCTTCTAAATTGCCAGGGGAGCAAGCCAGTGAACAGCATTCCTCCATGGTCTGTGCTTCAGCTCCTGCCTCCAGGTTCCTGCCCTGAGTTCCTGCCTTGGGCTTCCTGAGTGATGAACTGTGACCCAGGAGATGTAAATTGAATAAACCCTTTCCTCCCCAAGTTGGTGTCAGTCACAGTGTTTTGTCACAGCAATGGAAGACAAACTAGAATAGAAATTGGTACCAGAAGCGTGGGGTATTGCTGTGACAGACCTGACCTTGGAGTTTTGGGGAAGGATTGTGGAGGCCTTTGGAACTTTGGGCTGGGAAGATCATTGAATGCCTAAAGATCATGGCTGTGGAACTTGGAGCAGTTTTGCTGAAAGAGTTGTAGAAGATGGAGGCCTGGCGTGTGAAGTTTCTAGTTTCAAAGGGGAACAGAGATCATCAGGACTGTGTAATCTGTGGGTTCTGGTCAGCTGGGGCTGAAGAATCAGCTGTAAGTAACAAGAGACCAGCATCACTGTGGTGAAATCTTCTGGGTAGAATTTCTTCAGGGTCAGCACACAGAAGCTGTGTTCCAGAAGGGGCCTGAGCCTCCATCTTGAGCCGGAAGCAGGACTTAGTAATGTGTAAGAGTCTCCTATATGGTTCTGGTGTGGACAGTGTTTTGTCACAGCAATGGAAGACAAACTAGAACATCACCCTATAGACCTATAACTGTCTGTAGAACCCTCTTTTTCCCTTGCCCTTCCCTGACTTCCCAATGCCCCCATTGGATCACACCCAAATTTATTCAAAATTGTTTCTCCAACTTTATTAGGGAAGTACAAGGTTAAATTCAGCCCCAGGCTTACCATCCTTATTCAATAGACCATCTGGCATTTTCATGCCTAGCATTTCATTCATTCAAGGTCACCTGTCCTTCCCGGCTTCCAATGAGTGAGTGTATTGGTAGCTACATTTTGATTTGCTAATTTTCAAGCATACTTACATTCATTTATTACTTAGTAAACTGGTGTCACCAAGGATATGCCCCGGTCATCTGATCCAAGATCTCATTGTTTTGCTGAGGTTATTAAATGTCACTCATCCAGATTATATTAATTAACAAAAGTCATTCTTATAATTTTTGTTTAATTTTTTGAGGTTTGCATATATTTACATCATTTCATTCCCCCCTCTCCTCATCCAATTCCTCCCATGTCCCTTCCCTACTTCCTCTAAATTTCTTGCCTTTTCTTTGGTTATTATTATTATACATACATACATTTACCTATATTGTCAAAGGAAAAGCATAACTCTCACCTTCAATAGGATAAGAGATAGTTTATTCTGGGGCCAAATATGAGTGTCCATGGCCTGTGTACACAGATTCAGGGTACCCTAAATTACATGTTCCACCAAGGAAGCAGTTTCATGACATTTTTATAGTAACAGAATAAAGAAAACTCATAAATCACATTTTAAATACATTAGTGGATACAGTCAGTGGACACATTAACCGAAAGGATTCCATAGGTCTCAGATGTTACCCCATGACATTCTCTGCCTTTTGATCTGTAAGAACAGAACGGCTTATTTGTTAAGCTAATACAGTCTATTAGTCACAAGATGCTAAGGTCTGAAACAGAGATGGACAAGGAGTGGCTATCTGGGGGCTAAATCAGCTCTGAATCAGCAGCATTCCAAACTCTGTACAGTACTGAAGTGTTAATAAAGTTCCTCAGCCTTGAAGCAAATTCAGTTCAAGATGATGGATTTTGAGGGGGACTTTCATTCTTTCATTCTCTCTCTCTCTCTCTCTCTCTCTATATATATATATATATATATATATATATATATATATATGAGTCCATTTAGTGGTGATCATATATGTGTTTAGGGTTAATCATTTTGGATTAGATAATCTAGCAGGGATCTAGTCCCTTGGAGAAAAGGGATTCTCCTTTCCTCAGCATTCATTGACTGCCATAGCATTTCATCTACAGGTGGGATCCTGTGAAATTTTCCCTTCCACAGTGTCATGCAAACTATTGTGTTTATTCAGGTCTTGCTCAAGCAACCATACTGTGGAAATTTCATAGGTCCAGTTTCCCTGTCATATCTAGAATACACTATTGAGTAGTAGGTCTCTTGGCTCTTACAATCTTTCCAATTCTTCCTCCTCAAAGTTCTCTAAATGTGCCCTAAATGTAGGGGTTGGATTGTAGATCTATCATTTGGGGCTAGGTACACCACAATCTCTCCATCTTTGCCTTTTTATCAGTTGTGGAATGTTGTAATAGTCTGTATTGTAAAAAGAAGGTGTGGAAAAAGAAGTTTCTTTGATGGGTGGCAAAAGCCATACATATCTGTGAATATAAGGAAATTTACAGTATAGTAAGGAATTACATTTGTTTAGGCAAGTTGCAATAGTAGGTTCTCATACACATAAAATTAATAAATAAAAAAGAGATAAAATCAGACCCCAAAATTTTGACAACTAAGACTAAACTAAAAATCTTTAGTAACAAAAAAAAATGGGAAGAGTCATAAATACATTTTTTAGGTTTCCCCAATGGTGAGAGAAAGGCCGAATCAGTTCAAATTAAAAGTAAATAAAGGCAGGCTTTATTCTGGGAAACATGCTCTCTCAGGTGAATCCACAGCCCTTTGGGGTGAAGAACAATGGGGAAGCTCATGTCTCGGAGGAGGGTGAAGGTCGTTTTATTGGGGGGGGGGATGGTGACATGTCAGATCTGCCCAATTAGGTCAGATAGGGGCCCCTAGAGTAGGTCTTGGATCCAGTGTTCTCTTGGGAATCCAGAACTAGGTATTGGTTCTTTCTGCTAATTTATGGGGTCATTCTTTGTGTGCTTTTACAAACACAGGCTCTTGACTGGAAAAACAGAGACCTTCCAGTCTATGTCATCTTGGCTTTTTGTTCCCAAACCCAGACTTAACAACATTGAAACTAAGCAACACATGCTTGAGCAACAGATTGAATAAAGAATAATTTTAAGAAGTGCCAAAAGTGATGGCAGCCACGGGGTAGATGCATTTGCCAGTAAGAATTGAAGAAAGACCAAACCACAGTACTCTCTCTTCTTTCTTTTTGACATTTTACTAAGATCTCAAATTTTATGTCTGCAGTACAGATCTTACTGATCATTTCTGGTTGTACTTTCTTGTTGGATGCTTAAGGCCATGCAGTTAGCCTAGATTAACCAAGGTTTTTGTTTTTGCCATTCCTCAAAGACATGAGACACAGCTTTTTATCCTTCAATATGGACTGAAGACTCATGTCTCTCCAAGAATGCTCCAAACATTCAATGCCAGATGGGGACTACTGAGATGCCTAGCTTGTGAATTAAACAGCTAAGGGGATTTCAGCCTCATCAAAATATACACTGCCATTGTTGGACTACTTGGGCTGTATCATGGAAGCCAGTATAAGGGTATCAAGACAGGACACATGCTTATTGGACTTCATTTGGGGGACCATGGGAGGGAAAGACCCCACTGTGGAACAAAAGTGCAGGATTGATGGTTGTTTGGGATTGCCAAGGAGCAACCTTTGAGCACTTCCTTAAGGAAAACATGACATCTTTTAGAAAAAAAAAAATTCCTCCAATTCAAATTATATTATATAAGTTATATATATATACTATATATATATATATATATATATATGGTATTAGTCAGGGTTCTCTAAAGAAACAGAATCACTAGAATGAATATATAGCTATATACAAATTTATTGATTTGCTCACATGACAGAGCTCAAGGAGTCCAACTATAGCCGTGCTGCACTGGAGAGGCTGAGAATCCAGGGAACTGCTCAGTCCGCAAGGATGGATATCTCAGTAGTCCAATCCGGTGCTGAAGACCCGATGGATTTCAGGAGATCTGCCAGTCTCAGTACATGCTGGGATCCAAAGGGTTGACCACAGCAGCAAGACAAACTCACCAGTGAGAGAGAGGCATGCCGCAGGAAAAAAGGGACCAGATCCCTCTGCCATGGCCTTTTATACTGCCTGCCAGCAGAAGGTAATGCCCACATTTGGGGTGGGCCATCTGGGTTGAGGTGGTCCAATCCGAAGATCCTTTTTCTCTTATTTCAACCTTAGTCCAGTCAAGTTGATACTCAGAATTAACCTGGGTATATATAGTGTATATGTACTGTAGCAATACAAGTTGGAGAGAACAACAACAGAAGAAGTTAAAAAAAACCTCTGGAGAGACTCAGAAAAAGATGCAGGACATGTATGGTACAGTGCAGGGACTTTGGTGGGGTGGGGGGCATGGAAAGGGAAGCAACTCTAGATTTGATTGAGAAATGATGTATAACCTATGGAAAAAGTTTAATAACAATAAAAAAAGGTTTTTAAAATGAGACGAAGATTTAAAAATAAGAATAATTTAAAATTTTTTATACATTTATTTACTTGTAATGTGTAGCCTGTGTGTGTGTGTGTGTGTGTGTGTGTGTGTGTGTGTGTGCGCCTGTGCACACACACTGACATGTGCATTGACTTCAATTCCTCAGATTTGGAGCAAATGTTTTTACCATATGAACTATCTTGCCAAGTCAATAAAGAGAATTTCAGGGGCTGGAGCGATGGCCTAGCGGTTAAGAGCGCTGACCGCTCTTGCAGAGGACCCGGGTTCAATCCCCAGCACCCACATGGCGACCGAGAGCCGTCTGAAACTCAAATTACAGGAGAACTCCAGTTCCAGGGGAGTCCGACGCCCTCTTCTGACCTCCGCGGCATTGCACGTCACGGGTGCACAGACTTGCATGCAGACAATACATTCATACACATACGGAAATAAATAAAATAAAATAAATTTTAAAAAAAGAGAATTTCAAAACAACTTTAGACAAAATTTTACATATGAGGATACTAGATAAAACACTTTAATATGATAGATAAAATTTTGTTTTTTTAAAAGGTATGAAATATTGCCAAACCCATTTACTACACCACACACACATGCAGAAAGGTAACTATGTGAGGAGACAGACATGTTTTTAAAACAGTCACAACTGGCCAACGTGCAGAGAATAAGAGGCTGCACACCACTTATCCCGGAATATGATGCTTATATTCAACTTCTGCCTCCCAGGGCTCAGAGACCATTGCAGAGGAGGGGGTAGAAATTGTAAGATCCAGAGAAAGTGGACCACCACAAGGAAAGAGTCTTCCAGACAGCTGGCCAGTTGCTCATATGAACTCACTGCTATAGTGACAGCATGTGCAAGTCCCAGGTAAGCTCAAACCAACAAAATTTCAGGAAAGACATGACAAAGAGGGTTAGAAACCCCAATGATACCCGAGGAGCTATTGGAAACCAATGGCTGCTGGCAAAGGGAATTTCAGTTAAAGATGAGACTCAGTAGGTTGACCAGGCACCAAAAGATGAACCTATATACTGAAGGACATTTGGGGACAAAAACCTGACTCTATAGGCCTTAATATGTATATGTACACAAAGTTGGAAGAGGGTTAGTAAGGAGGGTGTGAATTTTAGGAAGGAATCCAAATATACTCAAAATATATTGCACAAAATTCACAAAAACTATATAAAAATTAATTTAAAAAGTAGGAAAATTAGCATGTGTGTAGAAAGGAGAGTCCATTCCATACTTGATTTGACTATGAATGTCAGGATTTAGGTTTAGTCCTTCTATAAAGCCTCTAAGAGCTCTTCCTTAAATAATTAACAGAAACTATTATTTGTTTTAATTTTTTGTTTGGTTTTTTTTTTTTTTTTTGGTCTTTTTGAAACAAGGTCTCCCTGTAGCCCCAGAAGTCCTGGAACTCACTACACCCAGGATCAGTTTTAATCTGTTTTTTTGTTTTGTTTTGGCTTTTTTTGTTTGTATGTTTGTTTTTATTGTTTTTACTTTTTTATTGATGTTTTGTGTATTTTATACAACATTTTTCAACTTAGTTCAGGCATATTCCCCTTTCCCTTCCCCCCACCCCACCCCACCCCATCCCAGATCATGCTGCATCTTTCTCTCAGTCTTATTTATGTTTAGGAATTCACATTTTCCTCCATTAATTTTATATTACTCTAAAATACGGATAAATACTCTCCACCCATACACAGTAATTACAGAGTCTGAAAATAGTTGGTGGGTGGATTCTAGAGCCCATTGAGAGATTCACATTATAACAACATAGATGCTTTCAGATAAACAGAAATATAACAATAATGTTGTTCAGCTTGCCTTTCGTCTGGGGGATTTAGTGTTAGCATCCACAAATAAGGGAAACCATCCTCCATTTGTCTTTCTGGGACTGTATTACTTCTCACAGCATAATGGCTTCAAGATCCATCCATTTACTTGTGAAGTTCATAATGCCATCTTTCTTTACCTCTGAATAGTACTACATTGTGTAGATGTACCACATTTTTGTCATCCACTCTTCTGTTGAAGGGGATTTGGGTTGGTTCCAGCTCTTTGCTATTGTGAAGAGAGCTTCAATAAACATGGATGTGCATGCATCTTTGCAGTAGGATGAGTCTTGTGGTTATATACCCAGGAGTGGTATGACTGGGTCAAGTGGTAGGCTCATTCCGAGTCTTTTAAGGGTTCTCCACACTGCTTTCCATAGTGGTTATACAAGTTTAGATTCCCAACAGCAGTGGATGAGTGTTCTTTCCCCACAACCCCTCCAACATCAGTTGTCTTTTGTTTTCTTGATCTTAGCTAGCTGTACTGGAGTGAGATTATATCTGAGAGTGGTTTTAATTTGCATTTCCTTAATTATCAATGATGTTGAACACTTTTTAAGATGTTTCTCAGCCATCTTTAATTCCTCATTGAAGAATCTGTTCAGCTCTTTTCTCCATCTTTTGAGTAGGTCATTTGTCTTCTTACTTCTTTATTTTTTGAGTAGTCTATATATTCTTGATGTTAATGCTCTGTCAAATGTGTCACTGGTAAAGATTTCTTCCCACTCTGTGGGTTTTTTCTTCACCTCCTTGATTGTTTCTTTCACTGTACAGAAGCTTTGAGTTTTATGAGGTGCCATTTATCGACTGCTGACCTTACTGTGCAGCTGCTGTCTGATGCTTTTCCTATGCCTATGTCTTGTAGGTTGTTGCCAACTTTTTCTTTTATCATCTTCAGGGTTTAAAGCTTCACATTGAGATCGTTGATCCACTTGGAGTTGATTTTTGTACAGGGTAAGAGGTAGGGGTTTAATTTTGTTCTTCTACAGATGATGATCCAATTTTGCCAGGTGAAGATGCTATCTTTCCTCCATTGAGGGTTTTTTGCCCCTTTGTCAAATATGAGGTGGCTGAAATTGTATGAGGATAAGTTTGGATCATCGATTTTTTTTTCCATTGCTCAACTTGTCTGTTTTTGTGCCAGTACCAGGCTGTCTTTATGACTATGGCCCTGTAATATAGTTTGAAGTCTGGTAGGGCAATCCCCCCCCCCGTATTGCATATTTCACTCAGGGTTGCTTTAGCTATTTATGGTCTTTTGTTTTTCCATATGAATTTAATGATTTTTTCCAAGTCTGTGAAGAAGCTCTTAGGGCTTTTGATTGGGATTGCATTGAATCTGTATATCAGTTTGGGTAAAATGGCCATTTTTACTATATTAATTTTTCCAATCCATGTGCATGGGAGATCTTTCTTTCATCTTTTGAAGTCATTTTCAATCTCCTTCAGGGGTATAAAATTTTTATTGTAGAGGTTTTTGGTATCTTTGGTTAGGTTTGTTCCCAGGTATCTTATTATTTTTGAGGCTATTGTGAGTGGGAAGGTCTTTTATATTCCTTCTCCACTTGTTTATTGTTGGTGTAAAGAAAGGCTACTGGAAAAAAAAAGGCTGATTTTTCTAGGTTAATTTTGTAGCTGGACACTTTACTAAAACTCTTAATCATTTCTAGTGGAGTTTTCTGGTGGAGTTTTTTGCATCCCTTAGGTAAACTATCATATCATCTCCAAAAAGGGATAGCTTAACTTGTTCTTTTCCAATTAATACTCCATTAATTTCCTTCTCTTGTCTTATTGCCCTAGCAAGTGTTTTGAGCACTGTGTTGAAGAGGAGTGGTGATAGGGGGCAGCCTTGCCTGGTTCTCGCCTTTAGGGGAAATGGTTCCAATTTTTCTCCATTTAGGATGATTTTGGCAGTGGGTTTGCTATATATGGCTTTGATCATGATGAGGAATGTTCCTTTCAGTCCTATTCCCTCTAGGACTTTAAACATGAAGGGATATTGGATTTTTGTTTGTTTGTTTATTTTTAAGGGATTCTACAATATAATGACACAGTTGTTTGCAGATAACATTGATGTTACTCAGTTTGTCATACAATTAGATAACTGGTGCATTTTGCAAGTATCTATGTCCAAATTTTGAACAACCCAAGGTTCCCATAGCCAGTTGGAGAAGCTTGTATGCACAGGCATGTTGATCAATTAGGAGACCATACTATATTCCTGTAGTCTCAAGATTTGCCCCTATCTTTCCGCAGCCCTTACATTCTACCACGCCTCCTCTTCCGTAGTTTGTTCCCTGGGCTTTGAGAAAGGGGCACAAGTGGGTGAGAAGAAAACAGTCCACTTTCTTTGGAGTTGTCATTTTGGACTCCAGTCTGTTCAGGTTGTTTCCCTTCATGGGTTGACAGCTTTTCCAGTGATACCTTCTTAGTCATACTAACAAAGCACAAGCAATTGGATGTACAGGCATTTAAGCAGTACTAATTATTATGTCAAGCTAAGCTGTGAGCATAGACACAGATGCTTGGATGGTATACTAATCCACAAACTGTGGTTTCTCTATAAAGGGTGACAAGTTCTTATCGTGGCTTATAACATCTCCTAATCACTAGAGGACATAAGCTTGTGGCGTCCGCTGTGAGTTATTCCTCCAAGGAGAGAGCTAATAGCCAAATAGATTTGGGATATATATAGACACTTGGCTGCCACTGTTGCACAGCATCTCCAGGCTGTTGAGGTGTAACTGATACTGATGGAGGAGTCTTGCTTGTCTCAAGGAGACCAATATTTTGCTGTATTGCTTTAGTGGCCTTTGGTAACGCACTCTGGCATTTCAGAGGCCAGTTGTACACTAGCGAGTAACGTCTCATAACATTTTTTTCATGCTCACACCATGTCTTCGACCACAGGGACTTACTGCCTTTCTCCTTGCATATGGGATATTGGATCTTGTCAAAGGCTTTTTCTGCATCAGTTGAGATGATTGTGTGTTTTTTGTCTTTCAGTCCATTTATGTGCTTTATGATATTTATTGATTTACATATGTTGAACCATCCCTGCATCTCTGGTATGAATCCAAATTGACCATGATGGATGATCTTTATGATGTGGGTCTGTATGCGATTTGCAAGTATTTTGTTGAGAATTTTTGCATCTATGTTCATTACCAAGATGGGTCTATAGCCTTATTTTCTGCTTGCATCTTTGCCTGGCTTTGGTATTAGAGTGCTGGCTTCATAGGAATTTGGGAGAATTCCCTCTGTTTGTGTCCTTCTAAACAGTTTGAGTAGCAATGATTGTAGGACCTTTTTAAATGTTTTATAGAGGGGCTGGAGAGATGGCCTAGCGGTTAGGAGCGCTGACCGCTCTTGCAGAGGACCCAGGGTTCGATCCCCAGCACCCACATGGCGGCTGAGAACCGTCTGAAACTCCAATTCCAGGAGAACTCCAGTTCCAGGGGAATCCGACACCCACTTCTGACCTCCGCGGTATTGCACGACACGGGTGCACAAACTTGCATGCAGACAGTACATTCATACACATACAGAAATAAATAAAATTAATAAAAAAATTTAAATGTTTTATAGAATTCTGCCTTGAAACCATCTGGACTGGGGATTTTTTTAATTGGTAGGTTTTTAATTACATCTTCAATTTCTTCAAATTTTATGGGTCTATTTAAACTGTCAATCTCTTCTTGGTTAAGCTTTGTTGATTCCCAGGATTTCAGATATTTATCCATTTCTCTCAGGTTTTCAAATTTAGTGGAGTATAGATTTTTGAAGTATTCCCATATGTTTATCTGGATCTTTTCTTTGTCTGTTATGTTGTTCCCTTTCATCACGAATATTATTGATATGGAGTTGCTTTCTCTTTCTTTTGGTTAACTGGGCTAGAGGTCTGTCTATNGGGAGGTTTTTAATTACATCTTCAATTTCCTCAAATATTATGGGTCTGTTTAAACTGTCATTCTCTTCTTGATTAAGCTTTGTTGGTTCCCAAGATTTCAAATATTCATTGATTTCTCTTAGGTTTTCCAATTTAGTGGAGTATAGATTTTTGTAGTATTCCCGTATGTTTGCCTGGATCTTTTCTTTGTCTGTTGTGATGCTTCCCCTTTCATCACAAACACTATTGATTTGTAGTTGCTCTCTTTTCTTTTTTTGGTTAACTGGGCTAGAGGTCTGTTTATTTTGATTATTTTTTCAAAGAACCAGCTTTTGGATTCATTGATTTTATGTATTCTTTTCTTTGTTTCTATTTCATTGATTTCTGCTCTGATTTCTGTTATTTCTTCCTCTCTTTGGGGTTTAGGGTTCATTTGTTGTTGTCTCTCAAGTGTTTTTAGCTGCAGTGTTAGGTCGTTTATTTGTTCCCTTCCTGTTTTTTTGATGTGGCCAAATGGGGCTATAAATATCCCTCTCAAGACTGCCTTTAAATCATTCCACAGGTTTTGTTGTGTTGTATTGTCTTTTTCATTCAGTTCCATGAATACTTTTATTTCACTATTTCTTCCCTGACCCATTCATTGTTCAGGATTATGTTGTTTATTCTCCATGTGTTCTTGTAGTTAGTTGAACATATTCTGGGGTTCATACTGAGCTCTATTGCACTGTGGTCTGATAGAATGCATGGAATAATTTTTATCCTTTTGTATTTATTGAGGTTCCTTTTGTGCCCCAGTATGTGGTCAATTTTGGAGAATGTTCCGTGAGGTGCTGAGTAGAAAGTATATTCTCTGGTATTTGGGTGGAATATTCTGTAGATGTCTGTGAGGTCCATTTGGTGTATTGTATTGTTCAATTCTGATGTCTCTCTTTATTTTTTGTCCTGTTGATCTATCCAAGGGGTTCAGTGTGGTGTTGAAGTCTCCCACTATTAGTGTCTTATTATTAATCTATGTCTTAATGTCCTGCAGCATTGTGTTTATAAAGTTAGGTGCACCAGAGTTTGGTGCATAGACATTTAGGACTGTGAATTCTTCATGGTTCATTGTTCCTTTGACAAGGATGAAACGGCCTTCTTTGTCTCTTCTGATTAATTTTACCTTGAGATCTATTTTGTCTGATATTAGAATAGCCACTCCAGCTTGTTTCTTGGTACCATTTGCTTGGAATATTTTTTTCCATCCTTTCACTCTAACGTGGTTTCTGTCCTTGAGCGTGAGATGGGTTTCTTGTAGGCAGCATATAGAAGGGTTCAGTTTCCTAATCCATTCTCCCAGTCTATGCCTTCTGATTGGGGAATTTAGACCATTAGTATTTAAGTTTATTATTGAGAGATGTGTGTTGCTTTTTTCCTTATTTTTTGTTTGCATTCTTGACCTAGGTTTATATTTACTCTGTTATGATATTGTTGCTTTCTATCTTTAATTGCTTAGGGATAGGTTCTTCTTTCCTTTGTTTTTTCTTTGGATTGCTTAGAGGATTTTCTGAAGTGTTGGTTTCTTAGACATGTATTCTTTCATCTTGTTCATGTTGTGAAAGATTCTTTCTTCTCCTTTAACTATGATTGACATTTTTGCTGGGTATACTAGTCTCGGTCGACACCTAAAGTCTTTTAGTACTGGGAATACTTTGGTCCACATTCTTCTAGCTTTCATAGTTTCCACTGAGAAGTCTGCTGTGAATCTGACGGGTTTCCCTTTATATGTAACTTGTTTTTCTCTTGTGGCTTTCAGTATTTTGTCTTTGTTTTGAGCATCTAGTGTTTTAACAATTATATGGCCTGGGGAATTTCTTTTCTGGTCTCGTCTGGTGTTCTCTGTGCTTTTGTATTTGTATGGGTTTATCTTTTGTTGGTTTGGGGAAATTTTCTTCTATTATCCTGTTGAAGATCTGGTCAATAGTGTTGTCTTGGGATTCTTCTTCTTCCTCTATCCCTATGATACAGAAGTTTGGTTTTTTTCATAGTGTCCCACATTTCCTGGTTGTTCCACTCTTATGTTTTTTTTTTTTTTTTTTTTCATAATCTTTACTTGAGCATTCTAGTTGCTCCGTGTTATCCTGAATGTCTGATATTCTTTTTTCTGCTTCTTCCATTCTGCTTCTGAGGCTTTTTCCCATCCTTTTCTGTTGATTGGATAAATGTTCAATTTCCCTCTTCATTTCATCCTGTAATTTCTTTAGTGTTTCCACTTCTTTCTGGAGCCTGTCATTCTTATCTTGTAGATCTTTGGTTTGTTGGTCATTTTCTTTTACCCTTTCAGCCTGGGATCTTTTCAGCATTTCTACTTCCTTCTGGAGTTTGTCATTTTCTCTCTCTAGTTCTTTCCAACATTTGTCATTATCACCCTCTTGGTATTTCTTGAGTTTTTCAATCTCTCCCCTTAGTTCTTTCCAACAATTGTCATTATCACCCTCTTGGGACTTCTTGAGTTTTTCATTCTCTTCCCTTCTCTAATTTCTTTGAATATGTCTACGATTGTTTTTCTAAAGTCCATGTCTTGGTTTCCTTCCAGGGAGATCTTGTAAGAGTCTTCTGTAAGGTTGGTAGAGTTCGGTGTGGATTTATTATGAGCTTTTCCTCTGTTGGGTTTGTGTGTGTGTGTGTGTGTGTGTGTGTGTGTCTTTGGCATGTGGATTTGTTTGATTATTTGTTTCTTTGGGTCCTGGTGATTCAACGTTGGCTGCACAGCTAGTTCCTCTGTACCACCACTTCCCTAGGCTGGTCTTTTGCAGGTTGGTGTTCTGCAAGACAAGAGTGAAGTCAGCTCGCCCCGCAGGGCACATGCTGGTCTTGTGATGTGTGGTGTGCGGCTAACTATGCCCACATTGCACGCTGGGACCAGAAGGTTGGAAGGTCCTGGGTGATACCACACATCGATGGGGCACAGGGTACCCAAAGTCCCCAGGAAGGCAGCCCTCACATGATCCTTTGCAGATTGGCATTCTGCAGGACATGGGTGAAGTCCACTTGCCCAGGAGGGTACAGGCTGGTTTTGTGCTAGGTAGTGCAAGGCTAACTCCACCCACCCAGTTTTAATCTTTTAGACATTAAATTATACTTATTCCTAGGAAGAAGGGCAGACTGAAATAAAAATCTTCTTTTAGACAGTAGTGCTGAGGGAAGGGTCTGTGAGTTGGAAGCTTCTATTTGTTTCTGGATTGGAGTCCAATCATGATAATCTGGCCTTGTCATATCACACTTACAGTATTTACTCTCTGAGGGTGGAATGGAAGAGAGACAGCCACGGAGAGACAGAATGGCAGACTTACACACTGAGCAGGCCAACCCTCTCCTGGTCTTTTTTATTTTTTTACTAATATATTTTTATTGGTGTTTTGTGTGTTTCATACATCATTTCTCATCAAATTTAGACACACTCCCTTTTCCATGCCCCCCACCCCATTTCATGCATTCTGCCATACAGATCTTGCATCTTTTTCCCAGTTTTTAAAAAGTTTTTCTCTACACAGGTTTATTGTTTGGTCAGAAGTTAACTGTTTCAGTCAGTTCTTTGATCCAGTCTTTTTGTTGTTGTTGTTCCCTCCCATTTGTATTGCTTCAAAATATGCCTATATATACATCACATATATACCAAAATTATGACCTGGTCTTTTCTTACTGTTGCTCTGTACAGCTTACCACTTTAGAAATATGGAGGCAATTGCTTTGGTATTTTTCAGATATTAATGTATTAGTGACTACCCTTTTCTTTAGAAATGATAGATTTAGCATTTGGAGGGTATTTTTAATTAAGAAAAATTGCATTAAAATTCAACAGTGCTTTTATAACAGTGAACAGCTTCCTGGGTTCTTAAGAAAATGAAACAAGGAAGTAGAGAAACACATTGTCACTAAATTAGGCAAGCTAAATGATTTCAATTTTCCAGAAATGGTTGATTGTCTACATTATGGCAATTATTTGGGGGTAACTCTGTGTCCCAATAATTACTGTGAAGTCCTAAAGATTTCATATACACTCTTTGGCTCAACCTGGACTGTTTTTCCAGCAAGCTGCTTCATGTAGATGGCACATCTCAGTCTCTTTATTTGTTCATCAGTTCCTACTTAAATCTTCATTTATGTGGAACAAACTATGCTGAGCAAAAGTTGGGAAAAATCTGTAAGGCTAACTGGATTTTGGACTTTTATTATAAATTACATTAAACATGGTAATTTTCCACCCTGTTAAGTGGGGGACTCAAGAGGGAAAAACAATTTTAAAGAAGGCAGGAGCACAGGCATACTGTTGTTTCTGCTTAGAAGATGTGATAAAGGCATTGTGAAAGAACTTGCAGTTTAGGGTGGAAGATAAGCATTTTTTTTCTATGTCACATAATGACAAATGATGTTAAGTCCTGTCTTTATTTTTTTTTATTTTTAAGGGATTCTACAATATATTGACACAGTTGTTTGCAGATAACATTGATGTTACTCAGTATGTCATACAATTAGGTAATTGGTGCATTTTGCAAGTATCTATGTCCAAATTTTGAACAACCCAAGGTTCCCATAGTCCAGTTGGAGAAGCTTGTATGCACAGGCATGTTGATCAGTTAGGAGTCCAGACTATATTCCTGTAATCTCACGATTCACCCCTATCTCTCTGCAGCCCTTACAATCTACCACGCCTCCTCTTCCACAGTTTGTTCCCTGGGCTTTGGGAAAGGGGCACAAGTGGGTGAGAAGAAAACAGTCTAATTTCTTTGGAGTTGTCATTTTGGACTCCAGTCTGTTCAGGTTGTTTCCCTTCATGGGTTGACAGCTTTTCCAGTGATACCTTCTTAGTCATACTAACAAAGCACAAGCTATTGGATGTACAGGCATTTAAGCAGTACCAATTATTATGTCAAGCTAAGCTGTGAGCATAGACACAGATGCTTGGATGGTATACTAATCCACAAACTGTGGTTTCTCTAAAAAGGGTGACAAGTTCTTATTGTGGCTTATAACATCTCCTAACCACTAGAGGACATAAGCTTGTGGCATCCACTGTGAGTTATTCCTCCAAGGAGAGAGCTAATAGCCAAATAGATTTGGGATATATATAGACACTTGGCTGCCACTGTTGCACAGTAGCTCCAGGCTGTTGAAGTGTAGCTGATATTGACAGAGGAGTCTTGCTTGTCTCAGGGAGACCAATATTTTGCTGTATTGCTTTAGTGGCCTTTGGTAACGCTCTCTAGCATTTCAGAGGCCAGTTGTATGCTAGCAAGTGACGTCTCATAACATTTTTCATGCTCACACCAGGTCTTCAACAACAGGGACTTACTGCCTTTTTCCTTGCATATATCCCACTTATAGGCAAAAGGCCTTTATAATTTGGGGGGGGGCGGGTTTGAATCCCCTAGCCAACATCTCCTAGGCAGAATAATTCATTGCTAATGTCAGAGCTTTCCTGTAGTAATATATTTTGCTTAATTACACAACTTATAAACACTTTATTTTTGAATTTGGCTCTAGATAGAGAAATATCCTTTCATAGTTCCTATGCCTATCAATCAATTAATACATTATGCCTGTTTTATAGGAAATTACCACTGTAACAATTGGCTCTAGTTTACAGTTAGGGAGTGGTTTCATTACCATCATGTTTTTCTTTTTCCTATAAAGGAGAGAGGTAGGAAGGTTTCTCAGTATCTGGAAGGTAAACTTCATTAGGGCCCATTATAAACAGTTAACCCCAATATTATTCAGAGAGATGCGCAGTGTCTGTGACTCAGGCATTCTGAGATTCCTCTTTCTTTAATGTTCAGATGGGTCAACCTCTCTGCTGGCATTTCCCAGTCCATCCTGCATAGCCACAAGTTGTATGTTTTCAGGCATTTAGATTGGTGATTTTTACCTGTGGGAACATAAAATTCTCCTCCCATTGTTAGTTTCAAGATCAGAAAAACTGAAAATTTATCAATAGGATTGGAACACAGAGTTTTCCATTTGTATCCCAGAAAGGATAGCACCCCACCTCCCACCTCCCTCTTTTTTTTTTTTAGGTTTTTGTGTTTTGACCTATAGATGCCTAAGTTGTATTACACATACCCATAAACAGGAGCCAAGGCATAAGCTTTCATTAAATTTACCCAAACTGTTTCTCATTGACTGTATGCTACTTATTTGGGAAGGAAATTTAAGCTTAGTTCCTTTAAATTGTCCTACAAGTAAAAGAAAGTGTTATAATATGATGTTGTGTAATTCAGAAAAAATATATTGGTCATTTGTATACCTTAACCCAATACAAATTATAAATAAATAATTAACATTTTATATTCCCAATTCGTTCAATTGTATTACCATTTCCACCAAAATCTACACCTAAATTTAACTAATCTAAACAATTCACTAAGCCTTAAAATATCCTATACTTGGTGGATAAAGCTTGGGCAGAGTTGAGTACCTGCTAAATAAATTTTACCCAATAAACACTTTGCTCTTTAACGCTATATGACTGGACTAAGACTTCTACTTATTTGGGAAGTAAAATTTAAGCTTAATTCCTTTAAATTATCCTACAAGTAAAAGAAAGTGTTACACTGTGATGTTGTATAATTCAGAAAAATATAGAGACCAACCCAATACAAACTATAAATAAAACAACTAGCATTTTATATTCCCAGTTAGCTCAAATGTCAGTATCTAGCTCCTTTTTTTTTAAGCACAAGCATCCTTCATATAAAACCAATTTGCAAGCAGTTGTGCCCCAGCCCACATAGCCCAAGGCTCCCACCATCCAGCTGGAGGGGCTTGAATGTTCAATCAAGTTGATCAAATAAGTGTCCAGACTATATTGTCATAGTTTTACCATTAACCCCAATCGCAGCCCCTACAATATACCACTCCCCCTCTTCCACAGATTGTTCCTTAGGCTTATAGATGGGGCACAGGTGGACAAGAAGCACAACAGTCTACTTTGTCTGAAGTCCTGTCTTTTAAATAACAGATTTTCTATTCCTTCTACACTTTCAATTCCCCTTCTTTTTTCTCTTCTTTTATTTTTTGGGATACAACTAATTTATAAGTACATGAGCACAGAGTATGTTAGTAAAATACCTCAAAAGAAACGTAGAAGAGAAGTTTTTATTTTTTTAAGACAGGAACAAATTTAACTATAATTTAAGGTAAACTATGAAGTTCTCATTATGAGACTGACTTGGGACTAGAGATTTCTGACTCCCTGATTTTTTTCTGAATAGAATGATAGCATGAAAATAACTTGTAGTGCCTTGAAAGTATGCTCTACACCATGATGGCAAAATTAAAAAAAATTTATAGCAAAAATCTAATCAGAAGACTTGATTCAGGACCAGTAGAAACTTATAAATTTTACAAGACTCAGTTGATAGTATTTTCTATATGATTTATAGACATCCTTGCAATTAACTTGAGAGAACACCATCAATAAAAATTTCATTTTAAGATTCTTTGCTTATCCAAGGGAATGCACGTTTCCCTAAAACCATAATGCTAATTTGTGCTATTTCAATGTCATGTTTTATATTTATTTCAGCAGTAAAAAGAAACTATAGTTATCACACTATATCATTTAGTAGATTACCTTTCTAAGGATTAAGTAAATAAAAATCAAGTTGATAACAAATATTTTATTTCCTTGGATATTATCACCACAATGAGTGGTATAAAGACAAAACAACAATTTAAGAATGACTAACTCTATAGAAATATCCTATTGGTTACAAAACATTATTTAAGATAATAAATCATAGAAAAAAATTAAATTGATAGTACAAGTACTATAATGTATTAATGTATAACATATAAATTACTATAATGAGAGTAATTAGAGGTGAATCTAGACATTTTCCATAGAAAAAATAAGCTTACTTGTATTTGTATTACCTTGATCACTCATAGAACAGCTCTATACTTTTAATAACTAAAATAACATTTCTTTCTGAATTTTATTACTGCATCTTAAAATGTCTTCATGATTTGTTCATTAAATTTTCAAAATTTCTATTTAAGTCAATGCTGCATAGCATTTACATTAGGAAGAGTAGAACACAGTTAATCCAATTTCTTTGGGAAAACTAGTTTTAATCATATAAGTGAAGGTATTCTTTGCTCTTTGCCTTGCTGCTTTTCCCTTTGCCTTCCAATATAGAGAACAGATATTTTGGGGGAATCTATTTAATGTCTGTGGCTGGCAATTACAGACAATTTCAAATTTTGTCTAATTTGAATTTCAAACTCTTTTTTTCTTTAGTATCAGAATTTTATCAGTTTAGCAACATCTCCATAATTTTTCTTTCATAAGACATTTTTATTGTGATGTAACCTCATTCATAAATGCAAGAACACAAAACTTAATATGACTCAATAAATTTTCACACAGAGAACAAATGCCTTTCATTTACCATCAAGATCAAGAAACAAAATGCTGAATAACTTTCCATAACTGCAATTGTGCCACTAAATATACATCTCAAAACAGCATGAATTAATTAACCATTTTTTAAATTTTGCATCCATGGAAATTTACATATTATTTTGTGCTTGATTACTTTTACTTAATACATATTTAGTATTTGTGACTTAATGTAGCTGTAAGTGGACTAAAATTTTTCTATTGCATTGGCAACATAAAAGTTGATACCAAAAATCAGTAATCCATAACACCATTACTGAGCTTTGGAATTGTTTAATATTTGATTTGTAATGATATTTGTTTGATTGTAATAATATTTGATTACCCAAAATAATGATATGTTCATCCTTCACTGTTTATACATATAAATAAGTTGGTTGTTATAAGGAATGCATACATTCAACCGAATGATAAGACCAATAATTGGACAGTTATTTTTATAAATCTTGATATTTTATTTATTTTTGTTTTATGTGTATAAGAATTTGCCTACATGTATGTAAGTGCACCACATGCATGCAGTGCTGGCAAAGGTCAGAAGAGGGATTCAGAGCTCCTGGAACTGGAGTTATGAATGGTTGTTAGTCATAAGTGGATGCTGAGAACAGAGAACCTGAGTGAGTCCTCTGCTAAAGCAGGCAGTGCTCTTAAGAACTGAGCTGTCTCCCTAGTCCCAGAACTATGCTTTGCGTGTGTGTGTCAGATGTTTGGCAATATTTTATTTTGCTGGCATATCAGTTTATACAATGTGGTATCCCTGTAGTGTTATGTCATTGTAGCTTTTTGTTGTGTGTGTCCCTTCTAACTGCTATTGATGACCTTTCCACATGTTTATTGGTTTTGTTCACATCCACCTTTCTGGGGTGCGTAATCAAACTCTATCCTACTTTCCTATCGATTACTCTTCCTGTGGGCTGGCAAAATGGCTCAGCAAGGTAAAGGAATTTGACTCCAACCCCGAGTACCTGAGTTTAGTTCCAGAGACCCCATGACAGAAGGAGAGAACCAATATATGAAAGTTGTCCTCTGACTTCCTACATGCACAAGTGTGCACACAAAGACACACACACAGGGAGAGAGAGAGAGAGAGAGAGAGAGAGAGAGAGAGAGAGAGAGAGAGAAAGAATCTTCCAGCTAGGAGTGATCATGCATCTTTTCAATTCCAGCAGTAGGGAGGCAGAAGAAAGCAGAGCTGTGTGAGATGGAAGACAGCTTCACCTACATAGAGAGTGACAGGAGAGCTAGGGCTGTAGGGAAACCATGTCTCTAAATAAATAAGTAAATAAAATATTAATCTGTAGATAATCCTTATAAAGTGTCAACAAGGCTCCTTTACCACATACATACGCTCACAGTATACTCACTTTATCTGCTGTTTTGTCTTTTCAGCATTGTTTCAGTCCTCTGAATCTGTAGTGCCACATCAGATGTCTTTTCATTATTTTAAAGCTGTCCATGATGAACAGAAGCTCTTGATTTTACAAAATGTAATCTGTCAGTCATTTCTTGTAGATCAGTTCTTCAAAGCTTATGTTTTGGAAATATTTCCCTTCAAGTTTATAAAGAAACGCTGTCAGCCTGGCGTGGTGGTGTACGCCTTTAATCCTAGCACTCAGGAGGCAGAGGCAGGCTGATCTTTGTGAGTTCAAGGCCAGCCTGGTCTACAGAGTGAGTTCCAGGACAGCTGGGGCTACAGGGAGACCAAAAGACTAAAAAATAAAAGAAAGAAAGAAATGCGGTCATACTATCATCTAGAAATTTTTATCATATATTATTTAACAAAGTCAACACTATTCTCTATTTTAATTTTCTGTGCTATTAAGAAGAAATCATATTTTTATTTTCTGTACTTTTGTATATTATTTTCTGTATTGTATTTTTGTTTATATATTTTGTTTATATATTCTGTTTTATATTTTTAATACTTATTATTTTATATTCTGCATTTATTTTCTGTATTTAAACATTTCAACAACATATACTCAAACTTCATTTTCCCTATTGATCTGCAGTATTTTCTGTGCTTTATGTCAAAGACCTGTTTTCAGATTTTCCCACTTATTCTGAAGACATATTTCTAATCTTGTACTGTTTTTATTACTATAATTATAAAAAGTCTTGACATCTGTTTATCAAGATCTGTTACCCTGTCCCTGTTCAAGCATATCTTTTTGTCCTAGTGATTTTAATTTCTGTATATTCTAAAATCACTTACTAATTTAAGAATGTATTATGTTGCACATTCGAATCTATAAACATGGTCTATTCTATCACTTAAATGCCCCTTAATCACTCTCAATACTTTAAATATAATTTATATACATTATGTGTGGTTTATTATATTTTCATATATATTATTTGTTTGTATACTGTTTCAAATGTTAGTTCCTACTGCAGGTAGGTTTAAAGCAATTAATATTGTTCTATTGATTTTGTAACCTGCAATTAAAAAAAGATGAAATTAATTTTGATAATTGTTTATTTTTTTATTTTCATTTCAATAAGTTAATATGTTAAAATTATAAAGATCCCTAGATAAAATTAAAAAATTTTTAAATTATTTTGCCTTTTACAGTCATGCCATATTACACTATGTAGCATCCCCAGTAGTGTTTGATGTAATGACAGGAGACGCTTGAATCACAATTTAATTCAAACATCAGATCTATATCTTATAATTATATAACAGTGGATATATATTTTTTAATTTTTCAGCTTAACTTTTCTCTTTAAATGGAATTGATGTTGATTACGAAAAGGACAAGATGTAGTGCATAAAACAGTAGATCTCTTAAAATGTTTTTGTTAGTATTAATTAAGATAGTTTGGACTTTAAATAAAATATTTATTTTCTAGTACATAAGAATTTTAGAGCACAAAAAAAGCATGACTCCTAAAAACATGAGTTCTCCATCATGAACTCCATCTCATCACTGATTTATGCACAGGCTTTTCTGTACTTCATCTCTGCTGTATCCACTGCAGATACTATATATTATAAAATAAGATACGGTGAAAAATGAGTTTTATGCCCTCTGCAGTGAGTCTTTAATACTTCATCATCGGTTATGAATACCAAATAGACTTGAGTGAGTTGGGAACACAGACATTTTGAGTGACAATCAGGAAAAGTAAAACAAAAAGGGAAGGTAATTCAATTTTAATGTGGGATGGTAAAACTAACATTTTCTCATTTCAAAACTAACTCTGAAAAAGAGCCTAAACCAAAGTATTCCCACTTCTAAATGATTTTAGATGCCAAATAAGAATACTTTACCCAGCAAAAATGTCTATTACAGTTGAAGGAGAAAGAAAAATCTTCCATGACATGAATACACTGAAAGAATTCATGTCCAAAAACCGGACCTTCAGAGAATACAAAGAGCAGAAGAAAGAAACGACTGTACTCAAGGGGCAACAGAAAGAAGTTAAATGAAAATATTACTGTGGAAACAAAAAGTTAGACCAAGAATGCAAACAGAAATTAAAATGATGGAAACAAAAACACATCTCTGAATAATAACTTTAAATATCAATGGAATGAACTCCCCAATCAAAAGACACAATCTCATGGAATGGATTAAGAAACAAAATCGATCTTTTGTTGTCTGCAAGAAACCCATCTCACTGTCAAGGACAGGTACTACTTTAAAGTAAAGGGATGGAAGAAAATATTTCAAGCAAATGGCACTAAGAAGAAAGCAGGAGTTTCTATTCTAACATTGGACAAAATAGATTTCAAACTAAAAGTAATATAAAGATATAAAGATGGTCATTTCATTCTTATCAAAGGAACAATTAACCAAGAAGGTATTACAATCATGACTATATACACACCAAACTCTGATACACTCAACTTCATAATCATGATTCTATAGGACTTTAAGTCACAGATTAATGTCAACACACTTATAGTAGGGGATTTCAATACCCCACTGTCTCCATTAGATAGGCCAATTGGACAAACAATAAATGAGAGACATCTGAATTAGAGAGACAACACCATATCTCACATGTTCCTAAGAGAGGTCTACCAAATATTCCACCCAAGAATATACTATCTATACAGTGCCCCATGAAATGTATTCCAAAATTAGCCATGCACTGGGACACGAAATAAACCTCAACCAATACAAATCATTGAAATAATTCCATGCATTCTAACAGACCACAATACAATAAAGCTTAATATCAACACCAGAAGAAGCACAAGTAACTAAAAAAACTCATGGAGATTAAATAACATATTCCTGAATAATAAATAGGTCAAATAAAAAATTAAGAAAGAAATAAAAGTATTCCTGGAATTAAAGAAAAAGAACAGTGTAACAGAGCAAAACCTCTGGGACACTTTAAAAGCAGTCCTAAGAGGGAAGTTTATAGCTCTAAATGCCTACATTAAAAATCAGAAGGATCACAAACAAATGACTTAATGTTATACCTTAAGACACTTGAAAGGCAACAACAAATGAAACCCAAACCCCACAGACAAGAATAAAAAAGTCAGAACAGACATTAATGAAATAGAAATAAAGAAAGCAATAAAAAGAATCAGTGATTCTAAGAGCTGGTTTTTTTCAAAAGCTAAAGAAGATAAACAGAACCTCAGTCCAGTTAACCAAAAGAAAGAAAGAGCAACTCTAAATCAACAAAATTAGAGCTGAAGCCAGGCGTGGTGGCAGATGCCTTTAATCCCAGCTTGCAGAAACAGAGTCAGAGTCAGGGTCTGTGAGTTCAAGGCCAGTCTGGTCTACATAGTGAGTTCCAGGCCAGCTGGTGCTACAGGGAGATCCTTCTCAAAAAGACCAAAAAGAAAAACAAAATTAGAGATGAAAGGGGAAACATCACAACAGCCCCCAAAAAATCTAGAATATTTTAAGGGAATACTTTAAAAACCTACACTCTATTAAATTTGAAAACCTAAAAGAAATGAATGAACATATTAAATCATGGAAATCACCAAAGTTAAACCAAGAAGAGATCAATAGCTTAAACAGATACATAGCATCTAAGGAAATTGAAACGGTAATACAAAACCTCCCAACTAAAAATATGCCCAAGGGGTTGGTGGCTTCTGCCAGACCAGCTGAGGAGCAGGGTGGGGGCACATGCATGTGGGAGGTTTGGATTTCTGGCCTGCTGTGCATAGAGGTTGGTGGCTTCCACCAGAGCAGCAATGTCTTGTCTGGTAAGCCCTACATCCAACCTAGAGGAACTGGATGGCAGCAGAGGGAGTGCAGTGCTTAGACGGTGTCATCTAGGTTGTTACCTACTCAGTTTTTGCAGAACAGAAAGGGAAGAGTGAGCTATACCTTCTAATACATAACCATAATTGAAAGCCTGAAACCTAGACAAGTCAACACTCCATAAACAAGGTGACTGCAATGAAGGAATCTGAAGCAATCAAGGAAAGCAATCCTTCAACACAGTGAAGAGACATTTGAGAATCACATTGCAATACAGGCAAAATGAAACCCACATGCAAAGAGCACAATGAAAGAACAATATGGGAAAAGTGCAGAATAATTCCACACTAAACTCTACTGAGCCTGTGGAGGATTCCTACAATGGGATCCCACTGGTGGTAGCCCAGGACACAAATTGTAGAAGAACAATCACAGATATATTCAAAGAAACCATAAAACTAAGGGGAGAGAATGAAAAACTCAGAAAGGACCTAGAGGGAGAAAATGACAAACTTCAGAAAGAAATAAAAGGAGAAAATGGCAAACTTCGGAAAAAGCTTGAGGGAGAAAATGACAAATTCCAGAAGGAAATTTAAACACTGAAAAGATCCCATGCTGAATTGAAAAAGGAAACAAACCAGTGAAGCAATGAGCTACAAGAAGAGATTGAGAAGCTCCAAAAGGAAGTAGAAATACTAAAGAAAACACAGGATGAAATGAAAAAGGAAATTGAACACTTATGCAATCAAGAGGAAAGAATGGGAAAAAGAATCAGAAACAGAATAGAGGAAGCAGAAATAGAGGAAGGAGAAGAATACCATGAGAATGGTATTGATCAGATTTTCAACAGAATAATAGATGAAAATTTCCCCAAACTAAGAAAAGACAAACCCATACAAGTACAAGAAGCACATAGAACACCAAATAGACAAGATCAGAAAAGAATCTCTCCATGCCATATCATACTTAAAACACTAGACACCCCAAACAAAGACAATATTCTGAAATCCACAAGAGAAAAACAACAAGTTACATATCAGGGGAAACCTATTAGAATTACAGCTGACTTTTCAGTGAAAACTATGAAATCAAGAAGAACATGGACCAAAGAATTCCCAGTGATAAACTATAAATGCCAACTCAGGTTAGTCAATTCTAGTTGAAAGAGAGAGAAAAATCTTTCATGACGTAAACAAGATGAAAGAATACATGTCCAGAAAACCAGCCCTTCAGAGAATTCTTGAAGCAATACAAAGGACAGAGGAGAGGAGCAACTATCCCCAGGCGCCTTGAAAGAGAAGTTAATAAAAGCATAACTGCAGAAGTAGAAACCTAGACCAAAAACACAAAGGGATAATAAGGTAAAAGGAAGCGAGGCACAGCTCTCAATTATAACCTTAAATATTAATGGACTAAACTCCCCAATCAAAAGACATAGACTGGAAGAATGGATAAGGAAACAGAATCGATCTATATGCTGTCTACAAGAAACCCATCTCACCCTCAAGGATAGGCGCCAACTTAAAGTGAAAGGATGGAAAAATATTTCAAGCAAATGGTACCAAAAGGAAAGCAGGAGTTATTATTTTAATACAAGACAAAATAGACTTCAAGGTAGAAGCAATCAGAAGAGACAAAGAGGGCCATTACATCCTTATCAAAGGGAATATTAATCATGAAGAGTTCACAATCAAATATATATGCACCAAACTCCAGTGCACCAATCCTTATAAACACAACTCTACAAGACCTCAAGGCACAGATTAACCCCAGCACACTCATTTTAGGGACTTCAATACCCACTGAGCACTTTGGACAGATCAACAGGACAAAGAATAAACAGAGAGACATCTGAACTGAACAATACAATACAGCAAATGAACCTCACAGACATCTTCTGAATATTCCACCCAAGCACCAGAGAATACACTTTCTACTCAGCACCCCACAGAACATTCTACAAAACTGACCACATCCTTGGATACTGAAAAAACCTCAACAAATACAAAAAAGTGAAATAATTTCATGCATTCTTCAGACAACAGTGCAGTAAAGCTCAAGATCAACACCAGGGTAAGCCCTACTACCTACAGGAACACACATGGGGACTAAACAACATACTCCTGAATAATGAATGAGTTAAGGAAGAAATAAAGAAATAAAAGCATTCCTGGAGCCACATGACAATGATAGTACAACACAACAAAACTGATGGGACACTTTAAAAGCAGTCTTTTTTTTTTTTTTTTTGTGTTTATTTATTTGTTTTTTTTTATATATTGTTTTTATTTTTTTTTTTTTGTCTTTTTGCGACAGGGTCTCCCTGTAGCCCCAGCTGTCCTGGAACTCATTCTGTAGACCAGGCTGGCCTTGAACTCATATAACCCTGGATGCCTACATTAAAAAAAATGGAAAGAGTACAAATAAATGCACTAACACTGCAGCTAAAAACACTTGAAAGACAACAACAAATTAACCCTAAATGCAACAGACAGGAAGAAATAACAAAAATAAGAGCAGAAATCAATGAAATAGAAACTAAGAAAACAATACCAAAAAATCAATGAATCAAAAAGTTGGTTCTTTCAGACAACAAACAAGATAGACAGACCTCTAGCCCAGTTAACCAAAAGAAAGAAAGAGCAACTCCAAATCAATAGAATTCATGAGGAGAGGGGGAAACATCACGACAGACAATGAAAAGATCCAGACAATCATAGGAAAATACTTCATAAAACTATACTAAATTTGAAAACCTAAGAGAAATGGATGAATATCTGAAATCCTGGGAGTCACCAAAGCTAAACCAAGAAGAGATCAACAGCTTAAACAGACCAAAAATATATGAAAAAATTCATAATGTAATAAGAGTCCTCTCTAAAACATGCCCAGGCCCACATGGTTTCACAGCAGAATTCTATAAAACTGTTCAAGAGGTCTTACAGCGAATATTACTCAAACTGTTGAGAAGAATACAAGTGGAGGGAAATCTTCCAAATTCTTTCTATGAACCCAGCATCACTCTACTACCAAAACCAGGCAAGGATGCAACCAAAAAAAGAGAACTATAGGCCCATTTCATTAATGACCACAGATGCAAAAATTCTCAACAAAATACTCGCAAACTGCATACAGACTCACATCAAAAAGATCATTCATCATGACCAAGTTGGATTCATACCAGAGATGCAGGGATGGTTCAACATACGAAAATCAGTAAATACCATAAAACACATCAATGGACTTAAAGACAAAACCATACGATCATCTCAATTGATGCAGAAAAAGCCTTCAACAAAATCTAGCATCCCTTCATGCTTAAAGTCCTAGAGGGAATTGGACTGGAGGGATCATTCCTCAACATAATTAAAGCTATATACAAGAAACCTACACCCAACATTATCCTAAATGGAGAAAAGTTAGAAAGATTCCCCTTAAAGGTAGAAAGTCAGCAAGGCTGCCCCCTGTTGCCACTCCTCTTCAATATAGTGTTTGAAACACTAGCTAGGGCAGTAAAGCAAAAAAAGGAAATTAAATGAGTACTAATTGGAAAAGAGGAAGTCAAACTATCCCTTTTTGCATATGATATTATAATTTACCTAAGGGATTCTAAAAATTCCACCAAAAAAACACCTAGAAATGATAAGAGTTTCAGTAAAGTGTCCGGCTACAAAATTAACCTAGAAAAATTAGTAGCCTTTCTTTACACCAACAGCAAGCAACTGAAGAAAGAATAAAAGGAGACCTTCCCAATCATAATAGTCACAAAAAAAATACCTAGGAACAAACCTAACCAAAGACACCAAATATCTCTACAACAAAAATTATAAACCCCTGAAGAAGGAGATTGAAGAAGACATCAGAAAATGGAAAGACCTCCCACGCTCATGGATTCGAAAAATTAATATAGTAAAAATGTCCATTCTACCCAAATTAATATACATATTCAATGCAATACCAATTAAAATCTCTGAGAATTTCTTCACAGGCTTGGAAAAAAATCCTTAAATTCATATGGAACAACAAAAGATCCCAAATAGCCAAAGCAACCCTGAGTGAAAAGAACAATGCAGGGGGATCTCTGTACCAGACAACAGACCTGTAGACCACTGGAACAAAACTGAAAATCCAAACTTGAGCACATACAATTTCAGCCACCTCATATTTGACTAGGGGGCCAAAAAGATTCAGTGGAGGAAAGACAGAATCTTCAGCAAATGGTATTGGCAAAACTGGATCACCACTTGTAGAAAAATAAAATTAGACCCCTATCTCTCACCTTGTAAAAAAATCAACTCCAAAGATCTAAATGTGAAACCCAAAACTCTGAAGGTGATAAAAGAAGAAATTGGCAGCAACTTACAAGACATAGGCGTGGGAAAAGACTTGCTAAAACAGACAGCAGCTGCACAGGAAATAAAGTCGACAATTGACAAGTGGGACCTTATTAAACTCAAAAGTTTCTGTACAGCAAAAGTAATAATCAGAAAAGTGAAGAGAAAATCCACAGAATGGGAGAAAACTCAATGTTGATACATCTGACAGAGCATTAAAACAAAGAAGGAAGAAAACAAATGATTCACACATAAGTCGGAGTAAAGAGCTGAACAGAGGCTTCACAAGTGAGGAAATAGAGATGGCTGAGAAACAACTTAAAAAGTGTTCAACATCCATAATAATTAAATAAATGCAAATTAAAGCCACTTTAAGTTATCATCTCACTCCAATAAGGCTGGCCACGATCAAGAAAACAAATGATACCAAATGCTGGAAAGTTTGTGGGGAAAGGGGAACACCTATCCACTGCTGGTGGCAATGAAAACTTGTACAACCACTATGGAGAATCCTTAAAAAACTCCAAATGAGCCTACCACCTGACCCAGCCATACCACTTCTGAGTATATACCCACAAGACTCATCCTATCACAGAGATACAAGTACAGCCATGTTTATTGCAGTTCTCTTCATAATAGTGAAGAGTTGGAACCAACTCAAGTGCCCCTCAACTGACAAATGGATAGTGAAAATGTAGTACAACTACACAATGTAGTAGTATGCAGTGGTAAAGAAAGATGACATCATGAAATTTACAGGTAAATGGATGGAACTAGAAGATATTATGTTAAGTGAAGTAACACAGACCCAGAAAAACAAAAGACGAATGGTATCCTTCATCTGTGGATGCTAGCACCAAGTTCCTAGTTGTAAGACAAACTGAGCAACATTAACGTTATATTCCTTATTATCTGAAAACAACTTTGCTCTTATATTGTGAAACCATAGACAGGATCTAGAACTAACCTACCATTTATTTTCAGATTTTGGATTTTTGGTATATGATGGTGGGTATGTATGCATTTTAGAGTAAAATTAAAATGGAAAAATCCAAATCAAGAAAAATGATATGGAAATAACATACAGTTTATTTTCAAAAGATACAATTTTAGTATAGGTGTGATGTAGCAGGCTGCTGTAGCTTAGCTGTCCTGGGTGCTTAATGACCATACTTAACGCCCATACCAATTTGGCCAAGGGACCTAAGGGATAACTTTGTTCCTTGCCCTCAGAAGTCAACTAAGTCTCAGGGGACTATGCATGGAGGCATCTCTTGAAATGTCCTACAAATGTGGGTCACCAGTCTTCCTGTGTAGGGAGGTCTTGAAGATCCACTTATGGGACTTCAGCCAGTGTCCAGTCTATAAAGAGGAAAGTCTTCTCATGCTTCAAAAAGGGAAGCCTGGCCGGGCATGGTGGCACACACCTTTAATCCTAGCACTCAGGAGGCAGAGGCAGGGGGATCTTTGTGAGTTCAAGGCCAGCCTGATCTACAGAGTGAGTTCCAGGACAGCTGGGGCTACAGGGAGACCCTGTCTCATAAAGACCAGAAAAAAAAAAAATAGGAAGCCTGTTCTAGCAAGACCTGATTTTGTCCTCAAGTGAACGGAACTGATAAATGAAAAGCCAAAAGTAACCAGGGGCCCCACACACCAAAAAAAAAACAAAAAAAAAAAAAAAAAAAATCAAGTGGACCCCTGGGACCAAAACCTCAACTGACCTTATAGAAAAACAAAAACCTTGGTTAATCTGGGCTTGTGTGGCTTAAGCATCCAAAGGAAAGTAAAAACCAGAAACCAGAATAAATAATTAGTAAGGCCTGGCAATTTGTACTTCAGATATAAATCTGGAGATCTTAGTAAAAATACAAAAAGAAAAAAAGGAGAGCACTGTTGTTTGGAGTTGCTCATGCTTCAGAAAAGGAGCCTGGTCTATCAAGACCTGATTTTTGTCTTCTAGTGGATGTACTGGTAAATGAAAAGCTGAGGGGCTGGAGGAGACGATGGCCTAGCGGTTTAAGAGCGCGACCGCGCTCTTACAGAGGACCGGGTTCATCCCCAGCACCCACATGGCGGCCGAGAACCGTCTGAAACTCCAATTCCAGGAGAACTCCAGTTCCAGGGGAATCCGAACACCCTCTTCTGACCTCCGCGGCATGCAGACACGGGTGCACACAACCTGCATGCAGGACAGTACATTCATACACTACAGAAATAAATAAAATTAAAAAAAAAGAAAAAGAAAAGCAGAAGGAGCAAGGAGCTCCCGCCCCCCCCCCAAAAAAAACCTTGAGAGACCCCTGAGGACCAGATCCTCCTTGAGAAAACAAAACCTTGGTTTAAACTGGGCTAACTGTGTGGCCTTAAGCATCCAAAGGAAAGTACAACCAGAAATAAATAATCATTAGACCAGAGAATGTACTGCAGACATAAACTTGAGTCTTAGTAAAAAAGACAGAAAGAAAAAGGAAAGTACTGTAGTTTGGCCCATCTTCAATTCTTCCTGGCAAATGCATCTTCTTTTGTGCTGCCACCCGCTTTTTGCACTCCTCAAAGACATGAGACACAGCTTTTTAACCTTCCAGTATGGACTGAAGACTCATATCTCTCCAAGAATCCTCCAAACTTTCAATGCCCAATGGGGATTAGTGAGCTATCCAGCCTGTGGACTGAAGAGGATAGACTGCCATTGTTGGACTACCCCGGCTGCATCATGGAAGCCAGTACAGGAAGATCAAGATAGGACATGTGCTTACTGGACCTCATTTGGGTGACCATGGGAGGAAAAAAACCCAGTGTAGAGCAGTGCAAGATTGATGGTTGTTTGGCTTGCCAAGAGGAAACTTCAAAAACTACTTCCTTGAGAAAAACATGACATTTTTTAGGGGTAAAAAAAAAGACAATCTTGCAATTCTTTGGTTGTAATATATATATATATATATATATATATATATGCAATACAAATTGGAGAGAACAACTACAACAAAGTACTGGAAAAAAAACTCTGGAAAGATTCAGAAAAAGATGCAAGACATATACAGGAAATCAGGTGGGGTGGGGGTCATGGAAAGGGAAGTGACACTACATTAGATTGAGAAATGATGTATGATGTATGGAAAAAGTTTAATAACAATAAAAAATAAATTTAAAAAATATGCCCAGGCCCAGATGGTTTTACACCAGAATTCTGCCAGATATTTAAAGAAGATCTATAACCAATTTTACTTAAATTATTCAGAAAGATAGCAACAGAGGGAGAACTCCCAAATTTTTTCTAAGAAGCCAGCATCACTCTAATACCAAACCAGGTAAAGATACAACAAAAAAGAGAACTATAGGCCTATATCCTTAATGAATACAGATGCAAAAATTCTTAATAAAATACAAAATAATAATGCTTAATATAAAATGCAAAATAATAATGCTTAATATAAAATGCTTAATAAATTGCAAACCACATACAGGCACACATAAAAACAGTCGTCTACCATGATCAAGTTGGCTTTATTCCAGCAATGCAGGGATAGTTCAATGTACATAATTCAATAAATATCATTAATAGAAATAGACTCAAAGACAAAAATCACATGGTCATTTCAATAGATGCAGAAAAGGCATTTGATAAAATTCAACATGACTTTATGTTAAAAGTCCTAGCGGGAAATGGACTGCAGGGAATATATCTCAACATAATTAAAGCTATATACAAAAAATCCACAGCCAATATCATTCTAAATAAAGAAAAACTGAGGGCTGGAGAGATGGCCTAGCGGTTAAGAGCGCCAACCGCTCTTACAGAGGACCCAGGTTCGATCCCCAGCACCCACATGGCGGCCGAGAGCCGTCTGAAACTCCAATTCCAGGAGAACTCCAGTTCCAGGGGAATCCGAGACCCTCTTCTGACCTCCGCGGCATTGCACGACACGGGTGCATGCAGACAGTACATTGATACATATACCGAAATAAATAAAATAAATAAAAAGAGAAAAACTGAAAGAATTCCTGGTTAAAATCAGGAACCTAGCAATGTTGTCCACTATCTCCACTCCTTTTTAATATCATGCTTGAAATTCTTGCTGGAACAATAGGACAAGAGAAGCAAAGCTAAGGAGCACTAAACTGAAAAGAAGAGGACAAAATATCCCTTTTTTCAGATGATATGATGTCATAACTAAGATATGCCAAAAATTCTACCAGAAAACTCTTAGAAATGGTACACACTTTCAGTAAAGTGGCAGGTTACAAAATCTATAAAAAAATCAATACCAATGACATACATGACAACTAATTATACCAATGATATACCAATGGCAACTAAAGAAAGAGTACATGGAAACCATCCTATTCATAATACCCTCCAAAAACAACAACAACAAAAAATGTCAAAATAAACCTGACCAAGAAACTAAAGATCCCTACTCCTATGATCATGGATTGGAAGAATGAATATCATGAAAATGACCATCCTACCCAAAGTAATATATTGATTCAGTACAATCCCAATCAAAATCCCCATGACATTCTTCACAGAATTTGTCTAATATTTTTATACTGTAGATGACTGTAGGTAGCAAACTGTGGTACATGAAAGTGGGTACAGATAATTGCTGTATCCAACTTCAAATGATTTGATTTTTATTCCTCAGAATGGCATCTGATGCAGATTCCTGAATGCAACCTTACACATGCAACTGTCATTGGCCAACAAAGTAAACAAGCTTTACAAAATGTTTTAAGTAAAATTATCTCAATCTAACAATAGAAATGTGTGTTCCCAATAATTATATGTTTCCAGTTTTCCCACAATTGATGCCAATTGTTGAGTAGTGGGATTGTTACAGATTTGGTATGGAGGTTTAGGAGAAGTAGAGGTGTCTGAGGAAATTTAAATAATTACCAAATACAGTTTCATGAACTGCAGACAGGATTAATAAAACCACATACTCCATTAAACCAGATTTATTAAATTTATTTATGTTATAAAAATGCAGAGTCAAATATAAATAGACTGAAATAAACATCTGTGATTACTGAAATCAACACATTTCCTCTCTTAAATATGCTTTCTCTAAGAAACATCTTACATAGCAAGGAAGTATTTCAAATTCTTCTTAGGTTTTAATTTAAGCATGTAGTCTGTATCTTTTCTGAAAGATACTTAAAGGTCTATCAAAAACAGTATTTATATTACATAAAGGACAAATAAGTCATATTTTCAAATAATTGACAATGGATATGGGCAAAATTACAGAGAGGAATATGCAGTGTTCTTTTATGAAATCCATTACCATATTCAATCATGTTTTTAAAAAGTATTTTATTATTTTTATCTTATGTGTATGAGTTTATTGCCTGTAAGTATGTAAGTTCACATGTGTCATGCAACACCAACAGAGGTCAGAAGAGGGTGTCAGATCCCTTGGAACTAGAGTCGTGAGTGTTGTTAGCCACCATGTGGGTGCAGCAAACTGAATCCCAGTCCTCTACAAGAGCAGCCCATGCTCTTAGCCACTGAACCATCTCTCCAGTCCCTAGACTTACTTTTAATTAACCTTATCAACTAATATAAAGAGAAGAGCCTCGATGCATATATCCACCATTCCTTAGCATTTATCATTCACCTGTCCTCTTAAGCTTATGTCATTTGGTTAAGCACTGTAGTTTTGTTTGCTTGCTCATTTTTTCAATTTTTGTTTGTTTTCTTTGTCTGTTTTTCTCCACTTCCAAACTTGCCAGGTCTTGTGACAACTGATTGAAGACATTCACCCAAATTCCTATGGAATTTAGAAATTTCTAAGTTTAGAAACACTGTAGAACGAAGACAACTAAATCTATAGAACACTATGTATTTTGTTTTTCTTTTTTCCCCTGAAAATCTGATTGCCTCAATGTTTATCTGATTTCAATGAGTCAAAGCAAAAATTTCCTCCATGAATTGACAGAAAACTTGTCTTTTAAATATGGAAACTCACAATTAGTCTCCTGCATTGTAATAAGTACACTAAATTATATATTATTTATTTGTCAGATATATTTACAGATATGGCGTATGAGTACATACACTTTTGTTGCTTCCATCTCTTACCTATTTTGTAAAGAACAGCAGCAAGCATGGTATAGCCAAACAGATGAAACCTTCCTTTGATTTGTAGGCCAGGGTAGTCCTAGAGACTCCCAAATTACACAGGCTATTGTCACCACCCTTGATTGTTTACCAGAACTTCAAGGTAAGAATCTAGTGCTTAAGAAAGGACATGCTTGGACACAGGATGTGTGGCAATGGAGCCGAAACTGACCTGGAATCCACTTCCCCTGAAGGTAGTTCTCATACCTTTTGAGAGCACTGGGCAAGGTGCTAATCTAGTTCATGTAATTACATGAGTTTCTTGTGGTGTTGATTTTAAGCTTATTGCACTGCAGTCTGAGAGAATGTATGGAAATATTTTAATATTTTTATATTTGCTGAGGTTTGTTTTGTGCCCCAGTATATGGTCGATTTTAGAAAAATTTCCATGGGGTGCTAAATAGAGAGTGTATTCTTCTGTGCTTTGGTGGAATACTCAATAGACGTCTCTCAGGTCCATTTGATGTATGGTTTCTTTTAATTCAGATATCGATGTATTCTTTGATCAGTTTATCATTCTATTGGAGACAGTGGTGAAGTCACATACAGTTTCTGAGTTGGGGATAGTCTCATGGTACTGTTTTTATAAAATTAGGTGCTCCAGAGTTTGGTGCATATATGCTCAAGATTGTGATATCATTTTAGTCAATTATTCTTTTGAATAAAATAATCACCAGAATGAAATGACACTCTTTGTCTCTTCTGATTATTTCTACCTTGAAGTCAATTTGGCAGATATTAGAATTGCAACTCCTGCTGGTTTCTTAGTGCTTGAAATATTATTTCATCCCTTTACTTTAAGGTAGTACCTAGTCTTGAAGGTGAGATGAGTTTCTCAGAGACAACAGAAAGATGCGTATTGTTTCTTAATCCATTTAACTACCCTGTGTCTTTTAGCTGAGATATTCAGGCCATTGATATTTAAAGTTGTTATTGAAAGATATGTATTGGTCACCATCATTTTAATTTCTGTTTGTATTCTTGTAATCTTGTGTTTCCACAATTTTATCCTTTCATTTAGTTTCTTTCTGTTACCTCTTGAATATGGTCATCCCTTTCTTAAGTTCTTTTTATTGCCTCAAGTATTCTCTGTAGGGTTGCTTTGATGGATATAAATTCTTTCAGTCTATTCATGTCATGCAAGAGTTTTTTTTATGCTTGCACTATAACGGAGAGTTTTTCTGGGTAAAGTATTCTGGGTTGGCATGCATCTATGGTCATTTAGGACTGGGAATACTTTCGTACCGGCTCTTCTGCCTTTCGTAGATTGCACTGAAAATCAGCTGTAATTCTGATGAGTTTTCCTTTATTTGTGACATGTTGTTTTTCTCTTGCATATTTCAATGTTCTCTCTTTGTTCCATACACTTGTTCCATAATGTTTTTACTATGATATGTCATGTAGAGTTTCTATTCTGATCCTGTCTCTTTGGTGTTCTATGTGCTTCTTGTATTTGTATGGGTATGTCTTTCCATAGTATTTCAAAATTTTCTTCTATAGTCCTGTTGAATATATGCACAATATCATTGACCTGAGATGCCTCTCCTTCCTGTATGCCTATGATAAATAAATTTGGTCTTCCATGGTATCCCACATTTTCTGCATATTCCATTCCTGTGTTTAAAAAAAATTCATAATCTTTGCTTCACTGGTCCAATTCAACTTTATCATCCAGTCTTTATAGTCTTTTTATATTTCATTCATTCTATTGCTGGAGCTTTCTCCCTTCATTTCCAATTGGCTTATTGAGTGTTTCACTTCCTTCTTCATTTCATCCTGTATTTTCATCAGTATTTCTATCTCTTTTGTGAATTCAGTATGTTAATCTTATCCTCTTTTGGTTCTTTTGTTTTTTGTCTTTCCTTTAAATTCATTGAATTCTTTGATCATGTTTATGATTGTTCTTTTTAAATTCTGTGTCTTGGGTTATCTCTAGGGAGTTTTCATTGTAGAACTATAGGACTGGTGGTATTTGGTTAAGACATTATTTTGTTTTAAAGTTCTAGAGGGAATTGGACTGGAGGGAACATTCCTCAACATTTTCTTTTCTTTTTTTTTTTTTTTTTCTTTCCTGGCCCTCTTTATTTATTATTTTATTTTATTTATTTATTTTGATTTATATATATGTATATATATATATATATATATATTTGTACAAGATTATGTTACAAATTGAATATAGACCCATGTCTACCTCTCAACCTCGCCACCCCACCAGATTCACCATTTCAGTCAGTTCTTTGATGCAGTCTTTTCTGTTGGTGTTGGTGTTGTTGTTCTTTCCAATATGCATCACTCCCAACAAGAAATATTTGCAACTGGGTTATTGATGCTATCATTCACAGATGAGGGATACCATTCATCATTTGTTTTTCTGGGACTGTGTTACTTCACTTGACATAATATCTCCTAGTTCCATCCTTTTACCTGCAAAGTTTATGATGTTGTCTTTTTTTACTGCTGCATAGAACTCCACTGTGTAGATGTACCACATTTTCTCTATCCACTCTTCAGTTGAGGGGCATGCATTTGGGTTGGTTCCAGCTCTTCTGCTATTGTGAACAGAGCTGCACTAAACATAGTTGTGCATGTATCTCTGTGGTAAGATGAGTCCTATACCCAGGAGTGGTATGACTGGGTCAGGTGGTAAGCTCATTTTGAGTCTTCCAAGGGTTCTCCACACTCCTTTCCATAGTGGCTATACAAGTTTACATTCCACCGCAATTATTTCTCTCTCTTTTTTTTTTTTTTTAGTCTTTTTGAGACAAGGTCTCCCTTTAGTCCCAGCTGGCCTGGAGCTCACTATGTAAAGCAATCTGGCCTTGAACTCACAGAGATCTGCCTGCCTCTGCCTCCCGAGTGCTGAAATGAAAGGCATGCACCACCACGCCCAGCAATTATTTCTTTTGTGGTGTGCTTTTGGCATGTGGATTTCTTGTGTTGCGTGTGATTCCAATATGAAGCTGAATCCTTCCGTTGTTGGGTTGAAGTCTGATTTTGTTTATATTATTGATGTTCATTAGTTGCTTTCTGATTCTGTATGAATAGCTGGTTGGTCGAGGCTTCAGTTCTCTCTTTTGATTTTATATTGGAGGGACCAAATGGCTCCAGGCAGGAATAGACATGGCAATGGCTAAATTGAAGCACTTCAGAGACCTCAGATGTACAGTACCAAGGTCCATGGAGAGGACGTGGGATTGTCCAAAGGTCTCTGGGCCCTACCAGGCAATAAGGAGACCTGGCCCTGAGGCAGAGCAGGTGGATGGGCACAGGACGATTAGGGAAACTCATGTGGCAGAGCCCTAGTTGAGTGCTCTCAGTCCCTTGTGTCTTTTTCTGACTGCATTAGTTCACATGATTGTGGAGGACTTGGGAGCTTTGTGCTGGGAAAGTCATTGAGTGCTCAAGAGATTAGTGGGCCATTCTATGGGAGCTTGGAAGATAAATGCTTGGACAAATATAGACAATGGAGGTCTTGTTTGTGGGACTACAGAGGGAACCAAAGATGCTATCAAGACTTGGCATATGGACTCTTTGTGTGATAGTTTGGGTTAAGAAGATTTGTAGCTGGGGAGATGGCTCAATGGTTAAGAGCACTGGCTGCTCTTGCGTCAGTTCCCAGCACCTACATGACAACTAACAATCATCTGTAACTTCAGTTCCAAAGGATCTGATACTCTCTTATGGCCTCTGCAGAGATTATACACTTGGGTGCATTTACATACATGCAGATAAAACACTCATACCCATAAAATTAAAATAAAATTTAAGTAAATAGATATTTATTTACTTATTTATTAATTTATGTGTGATGATCACCCAAAGATGATTAACAAGAGATTAACTCCACTGAAATGAAATATGTACTTCACTGAGGCAATGCAATGCTGGTCAGCAGATGCTGAAGAATCAGCTCTAATTAATATGGAATCATGAATATGAAAATGAATTATGAAAATAAAAATTAATATGGAAAATCAAATTACAAAATTAACAGGAAAATGGGTGTTAAGTAAAACACTATATGTTCTTTCTCCTTGATAACTCCTCGCCTATAATAGATGATGTACATATGTAAACAAATACATGTGTGGCTGCATTGCAATATTTAGAAATGGAAACCCGAAAGTGCAATTTGTAAAAGCACACTAATGTATTTATATATGCAGTACACTTCTTGTAAGTTCTTTGAATCCTATCTCAATATGTTACACATTTTTAATACAAAACAAGTCCTTATATAGGTGGTATCCATGTGTGATTTCATGACAGACTATTACCTTATGGGGAACTTTGAAATTAAAATCAAGATTTTTCAATATCCTTTGAATATTTTTGTATGCTATGGTTTTTCAGAGAAAAAAAACTAATACCCTTTTTAAAAAAAAAAATGAGAGACTTCAACAGCATTGAAGGGAAATCTGTGCTTCTTTTGGACAATAAGAAAGTATTTCCTCAGGATCAGCACACAGAAGCTGTAGTCAAAGGGGCCAAGGCTACATCTCAAGGTGGCAGCAGAACTTGGCAGTGTTTTAGAGTCTCCCACCTGGTACTGGTTGTGAAGGCATGAATGTTGTAGTATTGAATGAGGTCATGGAGAGAAGCTGAGACTTGGCACTGTAGGACAGTATCGAAATCCCCTCTCCCTGTGGAGAGGCCAAGAGAGGCCATTGGTGAAGTTGTAGCCTCAACTGCAATAGAGAGTCTAGGATATTGCAGTTGCCAAGACCATGGGAAATCCACCAAGGACAGACACAGGTATAAAATGCAGCCAGGCTAAGCTATGTCCCAGTTGTATGTGCTGTGAGTGGCAGAGAAGCAGAGATGGGAATGTCCAAGCCTGTTAGATCCCAGAAAGTTGCACAACTGAGTTTCAGACACTGGAAGTATATAAGACAAGGATTTACACGGCTGGATTGGGTTTTCTTTGATATGACTTTTCCTTTACTGCAGCTCATCCCTTGTGGAATGAAAAAAAAGAACAACTATATAACTCATTTCTTATTTTACACGAGTTAGTTAAGAGATTGGACATTTTTTACTGACTTTTTGTGTATTTCATCATATATATGTGTATTTCATCATATATATATATATATTATATATAATATATTTTACAGCGGTCCCCCTAGTCCAAGCTGGCCTGAAATCATTCTCACGCTCCGGCTGACTTCCATCTCACAAAGATCTTCCTGCTTCTGCCCCTCAGGAGCTTGAATTAAAGGCATGTGCTACCATGCCTGGGTCAATATGATTAAGATGTATGACCCCTCCACTATCTCCACTCCCTACAGCTACACCCCCACTGGATTTCATGCATTCCTACATATTAAGGCTTATCAAATTGTTTTTCTCCCCCAATGTTCATCGGTGTAAGTTTAAAAATTGCACCTGGTCAGCCCATCTAGCTTCACTTCCTAAAAGATTAACTGGCTGGAGAGCTGGTGTAGCCATTAAACGCTCAAGCTCACAACCTAAAAGATTAACTCTCCCTCACCCAGCAGTGATCAGTTACCAATAGTTCCTCAGCTAAGTTTGTGGCTTCTTATCCATTTCCCCAGTTCTATAGTGGGTTTTGTCTGGTTTGAGTTGCATGAGTCATGTGCATGTTCTCACTATTGCTGCAAGTTCATATGAGCAAGTTCTCAGCCACCTGAAACTGTTTCCTTATGTGGCACAGTTTAATCCCAGCACTCATAGGCAGAACCAGGTGGATCTCAGTGAGATCAAGGCCAACCTGGTCTACATAGGCAGTTCCAGGCCAGCTAGGGCTACAGGGAGACCCTGTTGCAAAAAGAAGCCCCTTCCTATATACATTTTAGTGATAAATTGACTTCCAATAGAAAATTAATATATTATTTCCATAGAGGTATGTAAAATCAAAATTAGTTTTGAATAGGTTCTAAACTGAAACTGAAATGTTTGCAGTCAGCATAAGGCATCCCAAACATGATACCTTAAAGCCTAACTCATGTGGCCAAACCTGGACAGAAGTAATGTAAATTGGGCCAAATATAATCTTACATTATAATATAATATAATAATATAATATAATATAATATAATATAATATAATATAATATAATAAATATTGGATTATAAATGGTAATTGATTTATTTTTAAACCAATAATGTTAAGATATTTAAAAGTTTTTGAATTGTGTGTGGGAGGAGGGAGGGTTGTTTCATGCATATGCATGCAGTGCCCAAAGAAGTCAGAAGAGTGTCAAATTTACCTGGAGTTTAAAGGTGGTTACTAGCTACCCATTGTGGAAGGGAGATGAGAGATTTTGAACCATTTGAGTGATGTCTGTTTGACAAGAAACCGTTAGTTTTTAGAAAAAAAGGACAAGGAAAGACTGGAGAGAGGACAGTCTGAAACAATTTTTACATGGTCGTCAAGAGGCCAATTGTGACTGACATCCTTCACCTGCCTGTTGAAGTTTACCTCTAGATACACACTTTTCCAAATATTCTTGCAAAGAATCAAGATACCTAGGGAAGATAAATAGCATACTTTGAGATATATCCAATAACAAAGGACTACTCAAATTCCCATTACCCATAATACTCACTTATCTTTCTATACAATTTTCTGCAAAAAAATTTCTGTCAACATTTACGTTTACTGTCAAGAGTTAGCAAAAACATAACCACCATAGAAACTGTTTTACAAGTCATTTAGTCAAATGTGAGTGTTGCTGTTTTTAAAATTCCATTACAAAATGTATTTATCATCATTGACACAACTTTGCTTTTTAAGTGTTTAAGAAAAGTGATGCCATTTTGGAGTGATTTTTGCAAAGATTTAGAGGAGTGGGTAAAATTTGAAAATATAAATATATGCATTTGGTTATTGATGAAGAATATGTACTTAAACTCTGATCAAATTGAAGGTTTCCTGTTGGGAACACAGAGTAGATATTTAAAGCTATTAAATAAAGATATTAAAATATGAGGTAAGTAGAAAGATAAGAAAGAAGTGAATGCTTTTATTACCATTATACTTTTAATATGACTCAAGTTAACAATCCATTTCTTTTTCAGATTCCACATAATGGGAATATTTTAAGTACCTGCATATTTCTGAATATAGGATACATGTGCATTTGCTTAAGAAGCTAAATAGGCCAGGCATGGTGGCACATGCCTTTAATCCTAGCACTTGGGAAGCAGAGGCAGGCAGATCTCTGTGAGTTCAAGTCCAGCCTGATCTACATAGTAAGTTCCAGGCCAGCTGGAGCTACAGGAAGACCCTGTCTCAAAAAAAGAAAAAGCTAATTAGTGGGTAAATTGTTACTAAGATATTTGTCACTTAACCTTCAAGATCCTTGCTTCAATTACTTTTTAAAGATATAAAATGGGGAAATATCAATGTTCTATATTCAAATGAGAGTATGAATTAATTTGTTAGCATCTGTGAAAATCATCTATATTAGATACTATATATATGTATATATATGGTATCTAGAGTAATAGTATAAATGGGTTAGGAAATTATTTATAATTGAAATGGATTTTGCTAAAAAAGACTATATAGTCTATTAAATTTTCATACTTTATGTAGTGACATATTACTTTGTTTTATATATATATATGTATATATATATATAATTAATATATAATTCAAAGATCAGTAAAGAAATTTGTGAAAATAAACATAAGGCTTTAAAATAATTTGGACATTAGTCAATACTCAGGTATTTCTAATGCATCCAAACTTCCTTAAATACTACTTTGTGTATAGTCCAAGTTATGGACACCCTCAGATTGAGTCAGTGAAAACTTCAGAGATTTCATTTAAAAAGATGTAAACATACTGTTAAAACCATGCAAAGTTGCCCTCTCTCCTTCTCATAACTTTTAAGCTGTGAAGGTAACAGAAAACACAATTAGAATAATCCACTAAGAGCCCTATCTGCCACCTGCCATTCTCTGAATGCCTGCTGATAAAAGTGAGTTTTTAACTTGCAGATTTTCCTTGATAGACTGGAATTAGGAAAGTTTCTCTCTAAAGAGATGCTCCAGCTGCCACATGGGGATAAATATAGATCAATCAAATCAAAGTTTGGCAATATGGAAGTGGAAAGGCATTTGATCTGTCCCCAAGACTTGTTATTTGCATAGAACTAAAATCATTAGCTCATCTGTTTTTTTAAAAAAATCTTCCAAAGCTTAATTATGTGGATTTTTAAGATGTTATTTGACCTGATTGTTTCTCACATCTCACTAGACTGGCATGCTTAGCTGTTGTATGAGAATTTTGATTATTTGAAAGTAGATTTGTTTTCCAGACCAGGAAAGCAAGTTATCAGGGGGTCAGAATTATACCTTGTTGTTTCCCCAGCATATACTAGACAATGCTTTAGAACTGTGGTTTACAGTGGCTGTGGACAAGGTCAAGGGAGGTAAGAGTGAACAATACTGACTCAAATGTTCAGCAGCTACAGCATTTAACCTACAGCTAAGTCTTTTAAAGTACCTAAGTAATGACTTTAATGTGATATTGGGACAAGATGGAGTCCATAAAATATTTACCCTTTCTCACCATTTAAAAGAAAATAATGATTGGTGTACAGATGCTGATTATGTCTATATCATGAAGCTCCATACTTTTACATTTATTTTAAATTTAGAAACCTTTAGAAGGAAAAAAAATCTCTTGAACTTAGATGTGGCAACTACTTGTGTTACTTTTGACATTTCTAGATATCCTGACAATTCTCAATGTTTCTGTGGGGAAGAGGATTTGGGTTGATTTCATCCTAGAAAATTAAACACAGATATTATATTAGAAACAGATTAGGTTTTTATTCAGTGGGACCATGGCTGGCGACCGAGGATTATTTTGATCACTTGGCTAGTTTCCCTGCTTATCATATGACACTGCTGCCTACTCTACCACTCCACCAACCTGCTCATTATGTCTGTGTGCCTGTGAGTCTGCATGAACATGCATACATCCTCCTCTCCAATTACCACTCTTAGACAAAAATAATGAATAACAAGGACAGTTTAAGCTTTGTTTTGAAAATCCTCACTAAAACTTTTCTAAATGAATATCGGATGTCACTTTGACTATTCAGGTTTTTTTTTTTTTTCTTTTTCCAAATTCAAGTATGGAAACTATGACGATATACAAAATTAGGCAAATGATCTACCACTGAGCCATGCCCTAAAGTCTACATTTAATTATTTTTTGACCTAGTCATCCAAGTGCCCAGAGAGGAACTATGTTGCTTGCTATTGCTCCTCTTACTACAGAGACTGGTTGCTGTGTTAAGCTACATGAGTAAGAACTCTATGTTTTGGGTTTTTCTAAGTACAGACATCGAAGAAAATAAATATAATTAAGGTTAGGAAATAAGAGAAGAGAATGTAAGTAGAAAAAAAAGTACAAAAGTGTGCCTCTATATCCCTTTGATTATCAGTAATTTCCTCAAAAATCAACTCTGCTAAGAACATAACATGACTTTTCACAAGAAAAGAAAACTCAAATATATTTTCTGATCCCCTTAGAAATATATGAGATCTGGGAAAATACTAAATTCTTTTACTATATGACTTGAGACTTGAAACTGGCTTTATAAAGTTTAAGATTTAAAATGTACAAGTGATTAGTAATTTACTTCACCAAAAACTCTTTGGTAGTGACCCAGGCATCTGGCCTTCCCTTTGTCCAGAGCCTTTTAATTCATGAACTGCATTTATGAGCAGTAGCACATTAATCTTCAGAATAACCATATTAAGTCAAGCATTATTATCCAATGTTATAGGTAAAGTGACTGAGAAAGCTATTGAGTTGCTGAAGGTCAAGCTAAAATCTGCAGCAAGCATGGTGAGCTATGGGAGTGATCCTGTGGAGGTAGACTCTTAGGTGACTTAGAAAGACCAAATTTTCGGGCCAAATTTTCAGGGCTGGAGAGATAGCCTAGAGGTTAAGAGCACTGACTGCTCTTGCAGAGGATCTGGGTTCGATCCCCAGCACCCACATGGTGGCTAAGAACCGTCTGTAACTCCAATTCCAGGAGAACTCCAGTTCCAGGGGAATCCGAGACGGTCTTCTGACCTCCGCGGTATTGCACAACACGGGTGCACAAACCTACATTCAGACAGTACATTCATTCATACACATACAAAAATAAATAAAATTAAAAAAAAGGAAATACCAAATTTTCAAATTTCAAATTCTTTTTCTTCCCTCTCTTAAGCCTTGCCCTTATTACATAATTATAGATTGACTGTCATTATGCCATTTTAACAAACTATTAATAAGGTATTCTCAGAGACTTTTTCTTTATTGCCAAAACTCGATGCAAAGTAAAGTTGTATTTTTCTCTATGATTTTCAAATTTTTAAATAGCAATGACAAAAAAAGTAGGAGGTTTTTTGTTTAAAACACATAGACATAACTTCAATCCTGTTCTCAAAAGTGTGAAATGGATACTGTGGAATATCTATACTGAAAAATGTGGGGACGACAGAAAAATAGTTGTATAGAGGGAAAGAAAGTAATTTTTTTTTATAAAACCCAAGATGTTATGAATTTCTTTCAAACCTTAAAAAAACTGTGTAAAAGTTTCTCTCACTGATGAAATGAGCTCTTTACATATAAATTATATTGTAATAACAGAACTCCTGGGTAGAAAAGAGTTCCTTCTCCTGCTGACAAAAATTAAAATAATCACAGATGGCTAATGATCAAAAATACTGACTGACAGCTCTGAAGTATAAGACATGGGAATATTCTCAAAAGGATCAGGGTATTCAAAGTATTTCTTAAGCCAACACTTAAACTGAGTTCAAGAAACCATAAAGCTTTTTCCCACTACATATGCATCTGCAGGGAATTTCACTCTACCTTACAAAGCACCATGTAGTCTCATAGAGACTCTTCAAGAAAATTAATGGAATCTTTCATCCTCATGATTATATTCATATTGTGCAGTAAAATTCCAGAAATCACTAAGCAAAGGAGGCCCATAATATATACTGAGAGCATGTGAAAACATTTATAATTCAGGTGTTAGGAATCTAGCCCCTAATTTTGAAACGTCAGTAGACCTGGTTGAATTAGCTAAGACCATAAAAATGTCGATTGATATGAATAATAATGGTACCTAATGTTACTTAAGATTTTTTATATGTCAAACATGCTGTCAAAATGGCACTAATCTCACTTGTTTAATTTGAGCAAATAGTTCATGAATATATATCATCACTATATATAATAATAGATAGACATATATATATTTGTTTAGATGAAGAAACCAAGCATAGAAAAACTAGCGAGTTCATATCACAGCTAGTCAGCATCAAATCAGTAACTCAAACTAGTGCCCAACCCTAATAAATTCTAACCCAATCATACCCATTGCATGATTTATACTTTCAGAAAATAACTTGACAAGCATTCATAGTAAAACAAACAAAATGCCATACTCTACATAAAAAATTGTTTTCACAAAGCATTATTTATTTACTCAATAAAACAAGCATAGTATGACTGTACCTTATATTCATTATGCTATGCCCAAGAGCTTAGTCATTAATTACTTTATTCATAAAGTTATGAGGTTTAGTAATACAATAAATGCATATTACATCACTATATTTTGGAGGTAGTAAAAATATATAACATTGTCCTGTAACATTTGAATGTTTATACTATATTCAGGTATGTAGATGGAAAGAAAATATAATACATTTATGGATAATTCACATAAAATAATTCATATAAGATGTGTATTTCAATGGCTACAGATACAAAGGGAAATAAAGCATGCTGTCTTCAACAGGACATTTTTTTGCACTGTGTTTGTTAATCTATCATAATGAGAATCTATAGTGCAGAGGAAGTCTCAGGTTTTGTAGCTGGGCACAGAGTGCAATGAATCGAGAATACATTTTCCTGGAACCGAACACAAATTATGATTTTTCATAATGGGCTGCAGTTCCCTGTAAAATGCTCCACATTTATTGAAAGTGAACATTAAATTGTTAACAGTGTAAAAAAAAAAAGATTCTATTCTCTACGTGTCTACTGTAGGTGAATGCAGGCCACGTGTGGCTACTGACATTACGTTAATTGCCCACCTGTATGTCCGTATCTAACCCCGCCCCATAGAAGAGAACAACAAGTGATGTAGGGGATTTGGGATTGGCTGCTGGGAGGTGAAGTCGCTTTTCCTATAAAAGTAATTCTTGGGCTGGAGAGATGGCCTAGCGGTTAAGAGCGCCGACCGCTCTTACAGAGGACCCGGGTTCGATCCCCAGCACCCACATGGCGGCTGAGAACCGTCTGAGGCTCCAATTCCAGGAGAACTCCAGTTCCAGGGGAATCCAAGACCCTCTTCTGAACTCCGCGGCGTTGCACGACACGGGTGCACAGATTTGCATGCAGACAGTACATTCATACACATACAGAAATAAATAAAATTAAAAAAAAAAGTAATTCTTACAATACATAAAATGGATTCTTCATAAATTATACCATCCAATAATATCCCCAGTCCGTTATTTCAAGCTGTTATCTTTTACCAGCATAATTGTAAGTCTTTCAGACTTGGTTGTTTGCTAGCGGCTGAGACTAGAGATAGGCATATCAGCCACCAGTCCAGAAATCAAGCCTTGAGGTCAGCAGCCTCTTAGCCTGTGGCATAATAGGGTAGTGAGAGGCCTTGGTGAGAAGCTCTCAGGCCGGAATCTGTGAGGCCATCCATCACAGATTTGACTGAGGAATAAGCAAGGTGGTAACTGTGAAAGGTACCAGTTTCCCAGAAAGGAACTGCAGGTGGCATCCCCCCTCAGCAGAAGTGTCCAGCATTCCACATTATCAAGCGAGATAATCCTACATTAACTACAGTTCACATATTACACTACAATCATACGTATGTACGTCTTGTCAAGAGTATGATCTAAACATTAACAAAACAAACACTGCAGAATACCACGAGCAGAAATCTTTTTCATAAAGTTGTTTTTCAAAGGACCTTTGCATACCGAACCTTATAGAAATAGCAGGCTTCTCGGGGTAAAAATAAAATGTGTCATGTTCTCTGCCCAGCCAAGGAAACAGCAACACAACAAAGATCTTTGTAAATGGTTCCCTTTCGCTATACCTTTCAAAATTGCTTATCGTGTATGGTTTCTTCACTGGGATGTTACTCATTCCACCATAAACATTTCCAAGTCAGTTCATCGTACTTCACAATACTCTGAAATGAGATCTAGTATGAAAAGCATGCCTGAGGAGACAGAAACTTTGCGGTTAATTTCCATTTCTTCAAGTACATTTGATGAATGATGTGACAAAGGAATCCTAATTAAGGTTGAAGTCCTGAATACTGAATGAATTAGAAGTGCACTACATTCATCTTCCACAGTGATAACACTGCCACTTCTGCTTCTCTCTAGCCAGCTCTTGACTTTTCAGGAAACCTTTTCCTGTATATTTTCTCCTGCTATTACTTTTGCTGAGAGTAGACCACAAGTACCTTACCTACTCCCAGTCAAGACAAAAATCTTAAAGGATTTCCTGTCTTTGTTCTGCTTCCTCACTCTTCCACATCAGCAGCAAGCATTTTATTTTTATATTTAACCTCAAAATGGTTTCATTCCTTACATGCAAGTTCCTGTTATGCCTGGCATTTTATTTTTATTTATTTATTTATTTTGGTCTTTTTTGAGACAGGGTCTCCCTTTAGTCCCAGCTGGCCTGGAGCTCACTGTGTAGACCAGGCTGGCCTTGAACTCACAAGATCTGCCTGCCTCTGCCTTCCAAGTGCTAGGATTAAAGGTGTGCGCCACCATGCCCGGCATGCCTGGTATTTTATTAAACAGTGACAAAAACCCTAAGATTAATTTTTAATTTCTGAGGAATAAAACATAGAACAGCTTCAACAATGGTTGGCATTTTAAAACACTTTTAAGTATTTTATTTATTATTTTTATTTTATATGTATGAGTGTATTGCCTGCATGTAGGTAGGTGTACTCATGTCCTGAAATGCCTGCAAAGGCCAGAAGACAGCATCAGATCTCCTGGAACTAGAGTTATGGATAGTTATTAACCACCATGTGGGTGCTGGGAATTGAACCTTAGGTCCTCTGCAAGAGTAACCAGTGTTCTTAACTGCTTGACCATCTTCCCAACCCCTAAAATATTTTTTTAATTTATTCATTTTCATTTTATGTGCTATGAATGTCTTACTCGCATGTATATGTGTGCCCAGGTGTGCAGTGCCCTCAGAGGCTAGAAGAGGGCACCAGATCCTCTTGAACTGGAGTTACAAACAGTTGTTAGCTGGAAATTGAACCTGAGTTTTCTGCAACAGCAGCCAGTGCTCTGTTGAGCAATCTCTACAGCCCAAGGGGTTGTGTATTTTAATAGCATTTTTTCTACTGCACTATAGTATAAGTATCCACATATGAGTGCATCAAATGACCTGAGGTGAAGTACTTAGTACTAATGGAATGCCAGTGTACTGATTTTTAATCATTCTCAGTAGAAAAATCTATTTTCCCTAATGTCGTGGTTAAGTACTATACCTAATATATGGAATTTTTTATTTTCTAGTTCATTCTATTTTAATCGTATTCTCTTATAAGTTGTATTACCTTAATGAAGTGAACTTGAAACCTTCCTTGTGTAAGTATGAATCAACTGCCACAAGTTGGCATTATTTTTCTCTGAAGTTTAATCAACTATAACTAGAAATCTCCTATTTCCATTGGCTTCATGGTTTGCACTGTGGAAATGGATCCATTCTGACTTCAAATTTCTCATTAGGTGAGTTCTGATCACTTATTCTGAAATAGTAAATCATCCATCCATTCATCCTGCTTTTGAGGTGACATAGATGTGCAGCTGATGCTAATCCATGGCACATTTAAGATACTCAACATTATTATGTAGCCACCTTTGCATTCTACTGTCTTCCTATTTTTCCTCTTTATGTAGTGACTAACACCAAGAGCTATTAATCTACTTCCCTGGCTTTTTTCAAATAACCATTTCTCCAATTTCATCATTTCTATTTATTCATTTAGCAAATACTTCTAGAACATTCGCTCTTTGCCAAGGACTGTTTAGAGCACTTTATAAATATTAACACTTTTAATTCTTTACAACATCTGTATGAGACAGTCTTGTCCTCATTTTACTGGGGCAAAATAGCAGCTAGATTTCTCATCTAGCATCTTACTTTTCCATCCATGGCTTCCAACCATATCAATGCCTACATACTTTAGGTTTAGAGACACTTGTTCTGATTTTCTTTCTTCATACTATTGGTTTTATCCCATTCTCCTCAGTGACCATATTTCCCTTCAGTTTCTTTATTTTACTCAAGTATCATAATATTTAGGTCCAGAATAATGTTCTTATGTTTTGCTTGTTATTTGAGTTCATTTACTATCTGCTAAAGTTTTTCCTCTTCTTTTCTGTCGGCTCTCTATAGTAGCTATACTTACTCCCTGATTACTAAGTGCCTTACTTTTGCTTCCATTTGATATCTTCAGTGAATGTGTATGAGTCCAAGTTCTGCTATTTGGGATTATTTTAGAAGTGCTCATTCTCAAGCAGTTGAAGGTGATGAACTCCCAATCCATTAAGCAGCTGCTTATCTACACTCTTTGACTGCCACAAACTCAGTGGTTACTCAAGTTTTCTCCTCTTCTAGCCTCAAAAAGGGGCTTTATTGCACAAATTCAGTTCCTGTTCACCTCCTTGATTTTCCAGGTAATTATACATTTTCATACATGGTATGAAGCATGTTTTCAGGATACCATAATAGCAACAAAACTATGAAAAGTGGCTGGAGAGGTAGGAGGTAAAACTGTGCTAATTTTATTCATTTACTTAAGCACAAATCAATAGATTCTGAGCCATTCATGACCCTGATAATTAGAGAAATGCAGAGAATGATTTTATATAAACTCAAAGAAAGACATGAGAATAAGAAATAAAATGTGTGTAGACATTTCTATATAATGGTTGCCTATGTTTTTCAGGGAAAATCTACTGCTTATTCAAACCTTGTATGAGCTACTACTGAAGTGAGTAAGGTCAAATATCATATTGACAATTATTGAAGATTTAAGCTTTTTAGTTTTCTTTTATATGCCTATCAATACTAATATCTTTAGAACTAACTGAAAATCGTATTCCCATTACAAAGCTTTCAGTTAACCTTGACTATGATTTATGGACATTAATTACAATAAAAGAAGAGAAAAATGAAGTAATGAAGATCTAGAAACATACACAGTACAAACTGTGTTTCATGCAGGAGAGGTATAAAATCCCATCACTTTAAAGCCATTAATGTTCTTGGGTATTATCACTAAAGCTGCATAACTTAAGTATATCAGAGTAAGTATCCTTGTGCTTTTTTGTTTGTTAGTTTTAATATGTTACATTTATATTATATACATGAATACAAATGTTTAAATACAAGAACTCAAAAACTATAATAGTAGTTACCTATGGGGTGTCTTCTGAGAATACTGAGAGACCATGTCCGAATAAGGAACCTGCTGGGTATTTATTGCAACAGTACCTCCAGCATTACATGGGAAGAAATATGTCAATCATACAAAAGTTCCATCTAAGATAAACAGCCCTACTCGCTACTGAGAGTACATGAGATTGAGCTAAAGGAAACATGCAGGCCTGAGTTTCTGTAGAACTTTGGACTAGGGAGAGAAGAGGGCACAAAAAGATTCACTTCACACTCCAGACAGCCGCTCACAATGAGGTCTCACATAAACAGTGTTGAACATGATAATGATATGACTTTAGCAGAACACCTGCTTCAGAAGCGAGGGAGTATAAGCCCATAGGGAGCCAGAGTAAAGCAGAAACAGAAAAACTACCATATAAAGAGATTGTTAATGGCACAGTTCAGGTAAGGGTGAAAATTCCTTTTCATTTAATTATATATGCCATACACTGATGTGAAGAGTGACAGAGTTCAAAATATGAGAGTTGGCTTGAATGTTGCAGGACCATCTGTGGACAACCAGCACCTATTCATCTCCATTGTTTAATAGATCCATTTGAATTATCTTAAACTAATAAAGTTCCATTGTTACTTAAAAAAAGTTGAGTCTATGGTTCTTCAAATTTAAATAAAGATAAGACTATCACAATAAATTGGAAATAAAAATAATAGTTAAAAGAAAACTTGAAATATAATAGAATCACTAATACGTTAGGAAGTTAAGTCAAAAATAAAAAGCAGTTTTCAAAAAAAATTCTAAGAATTTTTACAAAGAGTAATGACAGGTACTAATCAGGTGAAAGGTAAATCCAAAGGATGTTTCACCACTTGGTTCCTGGTAGACACAGTGTGTATCGAGGAAAGAGAAGATTCATGAGGGTGAAGAATTAGCTGCAACCTTTGATGAGCAATACCTGCAGGCCTCTGAAATGTCTGGGAAACAGAAATGTACCGAAGAACTTTCTGCAAACAGTAGTTACCTATGGGGTGTCTTCTGAGAATCCTGAGAGACCATGTCTGAATAAGGAACCTGCTGGGTATTTATTGCAACAATACCTCCAGCATTACATGGGAAGAAAATGAGGAACTTGTCTTACCAGAGGATTTCCTCTTTCTGACCCTATTGACCCAGAACAGTACGTAGAACCATAACATGCTATCAATACAATCCCACCTGTTGTTTGCAACATAAACCAGATAATTTGCTGGTTCCAACAATATTTGACACTGGATATTTTTACAATGTACATTTCACAATAAATACATTATTCTGACTCTGGGAAAAAAAGGGTCATGTGGGATTAAAGCTATAGATTTAGCTTACTAGAGGAGGCCAAGACTTAGTAATCTTCTTATCAGTGCAAACAATCTGAGATAGGGTTAAATGATTACCAAACCTTGCTTACAGTGTTAGATAAGATTCTCATTTGAAAAAGGAGACATTCCCAGTCATGTGTTTTTAAATCTCTAAAGAAGAAATGAAAATTATTTATTCAGAGAAAAATGAAATGGATTTGAGTTACTATTAAAAACATTAAAATTCGGGCTGGAGAGATAGCCTAGCGGTTAAGAGCGCGGACCACTCTTACAGAAGACCCGGGTTCCATCCGCAGCACCCACATGGCGGCCGAGAACCATCTGAAATTCCAATTCCAGGAGAACTCCAGTTCCAGGGGAATCCGACACCCTCTTCTGACCTCCATGGCATTGCACAACACAGGTGCACAGACCTACATGCAGACAGTACATTCATACACATACAGAAATAAATAAAATTAAAAATAAAAAAAATTAAAATTCAGTTCACTTCTGTTTGCATCTGTGTATACATTTTATTATTTCTCTTTGGAAGAGGGGTTGAAAATTGGATTGTAGTTAAAGAATTAGTATGAGAAAATCTTTCCATTTTAGCTTAATATCTAGTTGTGGCTTTTTATGGAGGTGAAGGACAAGACTTTGTAGAATAGATAAAATAAAGAATAAAAGGAATTTTGATTGATTCCCCTCAAACAAAAAAAAATCACATTTCCACATTTTATTAGGAAAGGAATATTGGCTAGAATGTAAATATGAAAGCTTTGAGACACCACCTGGACCCAATATTTTAAGTGCTTTACACATGAAGTAACAAACTGCATCAACTTATGCTATTAAATTTTTAATATTAGATCAATGTATTCTTTGGAAATTCTGTACATATACACAATGTGTTTTGATAATACTCACCACTCTCCCTCAAGCTACACTTGAAACATCCAACTCAACCCCTCCTATTTCATGTCCCCTTTGTAAAAAGCAAGGTAGTGGGGACCTTTGCCTCTGCAGCCAGTGGTGCCGGGTTTGGTGCCTCTGTGTCTTTGGGGGGGGGGGGAAGCACAGAAGTCACTCCAGACAGGTACTGGGGCTAGGTCAAGCATATCCCCCCCCCAATTGATGAGAGAGTATCCAAGTGGACTTTTCTGGAGAACCTTCAGAACAAGAAGGGAAGAATGACTTAGACTTCCAATATCCAATATATAAACAAAACTGAAAGCCTGAAACCTAGACAAGTCAATACTCCATAAAAAAGGAGGAGGAAAGAAAAAAAGAAAGCATCTGAACTAGGCAAGCAAAACCAGCCACTAACATAGTGAAAAGACATTTGTAATTTGAATCACAAAAGGGAAACCCATATGCCAAGGACATGATGAAGGGACAAAATGGGAAAGGTGAAGGATAATCCCACACCGGGCTCTACCAAACCTGTAGGAGATAGCTACAATGGGATCCCCCTGGAGGTGACCCAAGGAGAGATCTTGGAGGAATAATAGCAGACCTACACAGAAAAATTAAAGAAAATAAATAATTTGAAGAACTAAAGAGAGAGAATGAAAAACTCAAAAAGGACCTAGAGGGATACAATAACAAACTTCGGAAAGAACTAAAGGAAGAGATTGACAAACTCCAGAAAGAACTAGAGGGAGAAAAAAACAAACTCTGAAAGGAAGTAGAAACACTGAAAAAGGAAGCCAACTAATGAAGTAAGGAGCAACAAGAAGAGATTGAGAAGTTCAAAATGGAAATGGAAATACTAAAGAAAACACAGGATGAAATGAAAAAGGAAATAGAACACTCGTACAATCAAGAAGAAAGGAAAGGAAAAAGCCTCAGAAGTAGAATGGAGGAAGCAGAATAAAGAATATCAAATCTGGAAGATAACACAGAGCAACTAAAAAGCTCAAATAAAGAATATGAAAAATTTAAAAATACACAAAAGTGGAACAACCAGGAAATATGGGACACTATGAAAAGACCAAACCTCCTCATCATAGGAATAGAGGAAGAAGAATCTCAAGAGAATAGTATTGATCAGATCTTCAACAGAATAATAGATGAAAATTTCCCCAAACTAAAAATAGACAAACCCATACAAATACAAAAGCACATAGGACTCCAAATAGACAAGATCAGAAAAGAAACTACCCACACCATATCATATTTAAAATGCTAGATGCCCAAAAGAAAGACAAAATTCTCAAGGCTACAAAAGAAAAACAAGTCACATACAAAGGGAAACCCATCAGAATTACAACTGACTTCTCGGCTCAAACCATGAAAGCAAGAAGAACATGGAGCAAAGCATTCCCAGTGTTAAAGGACTATGGATGCCAACCCAGAATACTTTACCCAGCAAATATGTTGATTATAGTTGAAGGAGAGAGAAAAATCTTCCATGACATAAACAAGATGTTAGAATACATGTCCAGAAAACCAACTCTTCATAAAATACTTGAAGCAAATCAAAGGGCAGAAGAGGGGAATAACAATCCTCAAACACCTAGGAAAAGAAACTAATAAAAACATAACGGTAGGAGTAGAATCAGAGGCTAAACGTCCAAATGGATAATAAAGTGAAAGGAAGCAACATCCATCTTTAAATTATAACCTTAAATATTAATGGGCTACTTAGCACTTGGGAGGCAGAGACAGGGGGATCTTTGTGAGTTCCAGGCCAGCCTGGTCTACAGAGTGAGTTCCAGGACAGCTGGGGCTACAGGGAGACCCTGTCTCAAAAAGACCAAAAAAAAAATATTAATGGGCTAAACTCCCCAATCAAAAGGCATAGACTGGGAGAATGGATTAGGAAACAAAACCTATCTATATGCTGTCTACAAGAAACCCATGTCAATCTCAAGGACAGGCACCAACTTAAGGTGAAGGGATGGAAGAAAATATTCCAAGCAAATGGTACCAAAAAGAAAGCAGGTGCTGCTATTCAAATATCAGACAAAATAGACTTCAAAGCAAAAGAAATCAAAAGAGACAAAGAGGGCCATTACATCTTTATTAAAGGAGCAATTGATGATGAAGATCTCACAATCATGAATATATATGCACCACATGCCAGTGCACCAAACTTTATAAAGACAATTCTCCAGGATCTCAAGGAACAGATTAACCCCAGCATACTAATAGTAGGGGACTTCAATACCCCACTAAGTCCTTTAGACAGATCAACAGGACCAAGGATAAACAGAGAGACATCTAAACTAAATTATACAAAACTCCAAATGGACCTCACAGACATCTATCGAATATTTCACCCAAACACCAGAGAATACACTTTCTACTCAGCACCTCATGGAACATTCTCCAAAATAGAACACATACTGGGACACAGGAAAAAACTCAACAAATACAAAAATATTGAAATAATCTCATACATTCTATAAGAACACAGTGCAATAAAACTCAATATCAACACCAAGATAAACTCACAACCTACAAGAACACATGGAGACTAAACAACACTCTCCTGAATAAAACTAAATATCAACACAAAGATAAACCCACAACCTACAAGAACACATGGAGACTAAACAACACTCTCCTGAATAACGAATGGGTCAAGGAAGAAATAAAGAAAGAAACAAAAACATTCCTGGAACTGAATGACAATGATAATACAACACAGCAAAACCTATGGGACACTTTAAAAGCAGTCCTAAGAGGGAAGTTTATAGCTCTACATGCCTACATTAAAAAAAACCAGAAAGAGCACAAGTGAATGATCTAACACTGCAACTAAAAATACTTGAGAGACAACAAATGAACCCTAAATGCAGCAGACAAGAAGAAATAACAAAAATCAGAGCAGAGATCAATGAAATAGAAACAAAGAAAACTTTACAAAAAATCAATGAATCCAAAAGTTGGTTCTTTGAGAGAATAAACAAGATAGACAGACCTCTAGCCCAGTTAAAAAAAGAAAGAAGGAACAACTCCAAATCAATAGAATCTGTGGTGAAAGGGGAAATATCACAACAGACAATGAAAAGATCCAGACAATCCTAAGGGAATACTTCAAAAACCTATACTCTACTAAGTTTGAAAACCTAGAAGAAATGGATGAACATCTGAAATCCTGGGAATCACCAAAGCTCAACCATTAATACATGAAGAAATTGAAGATGTCATAAGTAGCCTCCCAACCAAAAAATTCCCAGGCCCAGATAGTTTCATGGCAAAATTCTATAAAATATTTCAAAAAGACATACCATTACTACTCAAGTTGTTTAGAAGGATACAAACGGAGGGAGTTCTCCCAGATTCCTTCTATGAAGCCAGCCCTATTACCAAAACCAGGTAAAAATACAATCAAAAAGGAGAACTATAGACCAATCTCCCTAATGAACACAGATTCCAAAATTCTAAACAGGATACTGGCAAATCGCATACAGACCCACATCAAGATCATCCATCATGACCAAGTTGGATTCATACCAGAGATGCAGGGATGGTTCAACATATAAAAATCAATAAATATCATCAAGCATATAAATGGACTAAAAGACAAAAACCACATCATCATCTCAATTGATGCAGAGAAAGCCTTTGACAAAATCCAGCTTCCCTTCATTTTTAAAGACCTAGAGGGAATTGGACTGGAGGGATCATTCCTCAATGTAACCAAAGTCATATACAGGAAACCCACAGCCAATATTATCCTAAATCGGGAAACAACAGAAGCATTCCCCTTAAAGGTAGGAACTCGGCAAAGCTGACCCTGTCACCACTCCTTTTCAATATAGTGCTTGAAACCCTTGCTAGGGCAATAAAGCAAGAAAAGGAAATTAAAGGAGTTCTAATTGGAAAAGACAAAGTCAAGCTATCCCCTTTTGCTGATGATAGGATTGTCTACATAAGGGATGCTAAGAACTCCACCAGAAAACTCTTAGAAATGATTAAGTACTTCAGTAAAGTGGCAGGATACAAAATAAATCTAGAAAAATGAATAGCCTTTCTTTACACCAACAACAAGCTGTTGGGCCTTACAGGCTCTCCAAAAGCATGGCCTGTTGGAAATCTCTAAGCCTGGCTCAAGTCTCACTGACTGTCCCCTGCCTACCGAATAACTTCAGCATAAGAGTTATGTAAACCACTTTAACTACAATGGTCACTATGACCATGAACTGAAGAGGGGAGGAAGAAAGAGGGGAGTTCTGATAGGCTCAGAGATACTTCCCTACTCATGGATCAGTGCCTGTTTCCCATTAAGTTCTATGGAGTAATCCTTACATACAGCCTGTGTGCTGCCTGGGCCCTTTGAGGCAACTGGCTGCCAGTTTGGCACCATGGAAACCCCCTTTGTGGTTTTTGCCTTTATAACTGCTGTGTTGCCCACAATAAACGAGACCTTGCTTGACTTGGCTCCCCGCTGCATCTGATTGTCTCTGGGGACAGGGAGGTTGGGGAACAGGCAGGCGGATGCACCTGACCCTCCTTGATCCAGCTGGTCCTGCGGGCCCAGGACTGGTTAAGACCCCTGGTGTGACCCAAAGCCCCTCAACAAGCAACTGGAGAAGGAATACAAGGAGACCTTCCCACTCACAATAGCCTCAAAAACAATAAAATACCTAGGAACAAACCTAACCAAAGACACCAAGGATCTCTACAACAAAAATTTAAAACCCCTGAAGAAGGAAATTGAGGAAGATCTCAGAAGATGGACAAACCTCTCATGCTCATGGATTGGGAAAATAAATATAGTAAAAATATCCATCCTACCCAAACTCATGTACAGATTTAATGCAATCCCAATCAAAATCCCCAAGAGCTTCTTCACAGGCTTGGAAAAAAAAATTCTCAGTTTCATTTGGAAAAACAAAAGACCCCGGATAGCCAAAGCAACCATGAGTGAAAAGAGCAATACAGGGGGGATCTCTAAACCAGACATCAAACTATACCACAGGGCTATAGTCATAAAAACAGCTTGGTACTGGCACAAAAACAGACCAGTTGACCAATGGACTAAAACTGAAGATCCAAACCTGAGCACATACAATTTCAGCCACCTCATATTTGACAAGGGTCCAAGAAGGCACAATGGAGGAAAGACAGCATCTTCAGTAAGTGGTGTTGGCAAAACTGGATCACCACTTGTAGAAGAATGAAATTAAACCCCTACCTCTCACCCTGTACAAAAGTCAATTCCAGATGGATCAAAGACCTCAATGTGAAACCCAAAACTCTGGAGGTGATAGAAGAGAAATTTGGCAGCAGACTACAAGACATAGGCATAGGAAAAAACTTCCTAAATCAGACAGCAGCTGCACAAGAAATAAGATCGACAATCGACAAATGGGACCTCATTAAACTCAAAAGCTTCAGTACATTAAAAGAACCAATCAAGGAAGTGAAGAGAAATCCCACAGAGTGGGAGGAAACCTTCACGGCAGATACATCTGACAAAGCATTAATTTCCAGAGTATACAAGCTACTCAAAAAAACAAAGAAGAATGAAAACAAATGAATCACTCAAAACATGGAGTAAAGAACTGAAGAGAGACTTCACAGAGGAGGAATTAGAGATGGCTGAGAAACATCTTAAAAACTGTTCACCATCACTAATAATTAGGGAAATGCAAAGTAAGACCACTCTAAGATATCATGTCACTCTGATAATACTGGCCAATATCAAGAAAACAAATGATATCAAGTGCTGGAGAGGTTGTGGGGAAAGGGGAACACTCATCCATTGCTGGTGGGAATGTAAACTTGCACAGCCACTATGGAAAGCAGTGTGGAGAACCCTTGGAAGACTTAAAATCAGCTTGCCATTTGACCCAGTCATACCACTCCTGGGTATATAGCCACAAGACTCATCTTACTGCAGAAATACATGCATAGCTATATTTATTGTAGCTCTGTTCACAATAGCAAAAAGCTGGACCCAACCCAAATGCTCCTCAACTGACAAGAGGATAGAGAAAATGTGGTACATGTAAACAATGGAGTTCTATGCAGCGGTAAAGAAGGACAACATCATGAACTTTGCAGGTAAATGGATGGAGCTAGAAGATATTATATTAAGTGAAGTAACACAGTCCCAGAAAAACAAATGACAAATAGTATCCCTCATATGTGGATGCTAGCACCAATAATCCAGTTGTAAATACTTCTTGTGGAGAGGGATGCATATTAAAAGAACAACAACAGAAAGACTGCATCAGAAAACTGACTGAAATGGTGAATTTGGAGGGGTGAGAGAGGTGGGAGAGGGACACGTGTGTATATTCGATTAATGTATATTTAATTGACGTGAGTTCAACAAGCATCCAATTTTGCCCAGACTCTTTCTACAGGTTACATGGTGTTTTAGGACTTAGTAAAAGTAAATACGTGAATATTAAACAACATTGGTTTAAAGGTTTTGTTAAAAATGGTAATGCATCTGAGTTAATTGGAAATATAAATTGTTGTTGTCCACATTTGTTTCACTTAAAATCTGTAAAACAATAACTTTGGGATTGGCACATACAAATGTTCTCTATAATTTTTCTGTTGTACATTATCATCTTGTAGCATTCTCTTTTACCTGTAGGATGATTTAACTTAAGGAATTAAGTTTACTTCCCGTTAACGACATACAGTCACCCAAAACAGCTTGGGTGAATTTGATGAAATCTGCACCTTGATTCCTGCCTATATGTATGTATACTACAACTGCCTTTTTGAGACTCATGGGTCAAAAAACAAAAACCTAAAATAAAAAGGAGTGATACAGATATATATGAAATCTTTTTGTCAAAACTTTGCAATTCAAATCTTAAAACTACGGGAAAAGATTTCTATGTTCTCACAGGTCAAAATGTCACTAACTTAATGGCTGAGAAAGGAAAGATACAGCTTTGAATTGTGTAGGATGTACCAGGAAATGCAAGCAGAAAGGTTGGCCTGTATGACCATTGAAAGGAAGAAATGCCTCAGGCTGCTACAGGCATCAAACCCCTCTGTGGATCCTACTTGTAACAACTGTTTATAATGAGTCCGAATGAAACTTACCTTTTAGGTGCCACAAAGTTTTAATACGGGAGACTTTCTTACCTCCCCTTCACAGAACAAAGAAAAAATATGATGATGATGAGATCGTTCTCTAACTGTAAATTGGAGCCAACTGTTATAGATGTAATCTCTTATAAAACTGGTAAATCTGCCTTCTTTAATTGACTAATAGACATAGGAACTGTGAAAAGGATTATTCTCTATTCATAACCAAATATAATACTAAAGTCTCCTTAAGCTGTGCATTTAACCAAAATATATTAATGCAGGAGAGCTCTGATATCAGCAATGGATTATTCAACCAAGGAAATGTTGACCAGGGGATCCAAGCCCCCCCCAAATGTAAAGGCTTCTTGTCTGTAAACTGGGATACCTGCAAGAAGAGAAGCAATAAGGCCCTGCTTGCTGTCAAAGACCTGATGTGAGCATGGGAAAGATGTATTGAGACCACACTTGCAAGTGTACAGTTGGTCTCTGGAATACCAGAGACTGTTACCAAAGGCCACTATACCAATAAAGCAAATATAGGTCTCCTTGAGTCAAGCGAGACTCCTCAGTCAGCACCAGCTACAACTCACCTGCCTGGAAATACTGTGCAACAGTGGCAGCCGTATGTCTGTATATCCCAAATCTAATTGGCTATTAGCTCTCTCCTTGGAGGAATAACTCTCAGGTGATGCCACAAGCTTACATCCTCTAGTGGTTAGGAGATGATATAAGCCACAGTAAGACCCTGTCTTATTTTACAGAAAAAATATAATTCATGGATTAACATACCATCCAAACATCTGTGTCTATAACAAAGTAACCTACCATAACTATTAGTACTGTTTAAATACCTATATATCTAATTGCTTATGCTTCATTAGTAGAACTGAAAGGTTATTCCTGGTCAAACTGTCAGCCCATGAAAGGAAACAGCCAGAATTGACCAGAGTCCAAAACGACAGCTCTGGAGAAAGTAGACTGTTTTGCTTCTTGTCCACCTGTGCCCCTTTTCTAAGCCTAGGGAACAATCTGCGGAAGAGGGGGTGTGGTAGAATGTAAGGGCTGCGATTGGGGTGAATGGTGAAACTACAGCAATATAGTCTGGACACTTATTTGATCAACATGATTGTTCATACAAGCCCCCCCAGCTGGATGGTGGGACCCTTGGGCTGTGTGGGTTTGGGCGCAACTGCTTGCAAATTGGTTTTACATGAAGGATGCTTGTACTCATAAATTATTACTTATTGTCAAAAAATGAAAAAAAAGAAGAAAAAAATTTTAAAAAATTTCATTATTTGAAAAAAAAAAAGCAAGGTAGTGGGTCCAATTAGTGATGCCCTTATGCTCATGGATAGACATAGGGCTATTCACTGAGGGATGAGCAACCCACCTGGGCCAACACCCCCAAGTGACTCTCCCTCTCCAAGAAGGTGTAAACTGCCAATAGTCCTAGGGAGATTGTTTGGGGAAAAGCTAAATGAAAAGCAGTTAATAAGAGTTTTATTAGTTACTTTTCTTGTTATGGAGACAAAATACTCAGACAAAAGCAACTTAAGGGAAAAGGGGGCTTATTTCAGCTCAGAGTTTGGGGTTATAGTTCACCATGGTAGGGAAGATATTATGGCAGGAGCATGAAGCAGCTGGTCACTGCATCCACAGTAGAAAGATGGATGTTAGTATTAGACTTACTTTCTTCTTTATATGTGGTTCAGGATTCCATCATACAGAAGAGTGCTACCCACATTTAAGGTAGATCTTCCCACTTCAATGAAATTAATCTAGATAATATCTCACAGACAGGCTCAGAAATTTGTTTCCAAGGTAATCCTAAATTCCATCAGGATGACAAACAAGATTAATCATCACAGTCACACCCCTTGGCAACTTGGCATCCTAACATATCACTTTTAAGCCATAATCTTTCACCAAATCCTTCCCAGAGACTCATTGCCAAATGATAAAGAAAACTGCACTCAATCCAGTTTTGAATGTCCCCATATCTTTAAACAGTTCCAATATTATTTAAAACTCCAAATTCCAAATCTCAATATTCACTTAACTGTGAGCTCTTATAAAATAAAAATAAATAAATAAATAAATAAAGTTACCTAGTTCCAATATACAATGGAGCAGAATAAGCATTCCCATTCCAAAAAGGAAGAACAGGGACATAGCAAGGAAACATTGGCCAAAAAATATTAAAACCCAGCATGGCAAGCACCAAATCCTGTAGCTGTATGCCTGGCATGTGGGACTCATGATGGAATAGTCAAGTCTGTAAGGGGCTTAGGTAGTCCTAACCCACCAGCTCTGAAACTTGTATCACACATGGCCTTTCTCTTGGGGCTGGCCCCACTGCTAACATGCAGCTTTCCTCAGTGGGTGTCCCATGGGCCCAGCATCTCCAACATCTTGTAGTTTCCATTGCACATTAGGCTTCACATTTATAATTCTGCACAGTGGCCTCTCAGGGTCTCTTTGCAAGGACTCTAGTCTTGCCATACATTTCTTGGTCTTAGCAGCTCTCTCAACTATTTTGCTAGACCCCATCAATCCTATATCTCTCATTTTGCAAAACTAATACCACCTGGATGATGCTGCCGAGCTCTGCTGCCAACTCAAGATGGAGCTGACTTCCTTGGACAATAGTTGTGTTGACTGGAGAAGCACTTCCCTGAGCTGTTGTTTTTGAGGAATCTGGAATGCTTTCAGTTGGACATTCTGTTTAGGCTCTCTGCTTTCAAATGAATTTACATTTGTATAACATGGAGCCTTTCTTTGTTGGGTGGAGTCTGCTCCCCCCCAGATACCTTTCCTGTTGCCCCAGTAGAAAACACCAATTTTTTCTTTAATAGCAATAATCTCATTAACAATTATAGCTACTTTCAAACTTATCTTGTCTGTAAACTCATTTTCTTCACAAAACTGCATTTTCCCATTTTTCTGCTCCAGATGTAGCTTTTTCCCTGTATACCAAGTGGACAGCAGAAAGCAGTACCTGTTCCATAGCCTGAGTAATCTCTTGTCTTGAAATCTCCTCTACCAATAAATTATTGCATTACCCCTGTATTTAGTTTCATGTAGGTTCTCAGAACATTGAAGCACGAAGCTAATTCCATTGATAGAATATCACAAGAACCCATTCATGAGCCTTATGTATATAAGTTCTATGGTAGATGTGTCAGCTGGGACTGGGCATCTTCAAGATGTATGTTTTCTGTGTGTGAGCAGTTATGGGATTCTCATGGAGCATAGAAGAATGAGGAGTAGAGACTCTCACCAGTGAAACTTTCTTATACAACAGACTGCAAAGCACACAGAAGACCTCAACAGTCCAAGTTTTAAAGAATAAGAGACTGTAGAGTATGTGTTTATATAGGATTTCTGTATTGTACCTTGCCCTCCCACAACTCAGACTCAGAGACCATTGCAGAAAAGGGGGTGGAAAGATTGTAAGAGCCAGGGCTGGTTCCTGAACATAGGGAAACAGAAGCTTTCAGGCCATTGGAAGCTTGCACATGTGACCTTGTGACAATGGTGACACTGAGCACAGGACCCATGCCAACTCAATCAGGCAAGGGTCCAGAGTACAGTGAGAGAAATGACTGGTGGGCCAGCCCTAGACTGAGAACTATTGGACAAAGATCACTACTGGTTGTGGGAACATATGCTTTAGATAGACTCCAGTGGATGAATTTCCATTGCAGGACATCTGGGTACAAATGTTTGACTAGATAGGACTTAACCTGTATAGCATAATACATGAGATGCAGTGGGGAGGGCTTGGGGGACATGGAGAATGGAGGGGTCTAAATATGATTAAGAATTGCTGTACGAAATGTAGAAAAGCTCAAAAATGTTTTAAAAAGAAAGGATTCAAGCACAGTTTCCAATAGAGTCCTTGTTCCGCTCATGATGCAGAGCTCCACTTTACACATTTCTTTCAGCATGCTCATCTTCCCCTCAAATGGCACATTAAGATCTACTTGCAGAACACTAGGGCTTTTCTAGCCTAGACATCCAAATTCTTCAACATTCTTCCTGCAAACGAGTTCCAAGGGCCTGAGAATCACCGGGTTGTGTTTATCAAAGCAACAACCCTATTTCTTGGCACCATATATTTATTTTAGTTTCTTTTCTCATTTTTGTGACAAAATACCCTCACAAAAGCAACTCAAGGTTTACTATAGTTCACAGTTTGAGATTACAGTCCATCATAGCAGCAAAGACACAGTGGCAGGAACATGAGGCAGTTGATTACACAGAGTCCTCCGTGAAGAACAGAGTGGGGAATGCTGGTGCTCAGCCTGCTTTCTGCTTTCTGCTTTTTATTCCTTTCAGGAAGCCAGAGCACAGAGCTGTGCTACCCACGCTTGTGGTGGGTCTTCTCACCTCAATTAATCTAATCTAGGTAATGTCTCATAGACACATCCAGAGACTTATTTCTTCATTGATTCTAGATCCAGTCAAATGGACAATATAAACGATCACATTGGTCAACCTTTACTATTTTCTTATGAAAGTGAGTTACTAATTATTATTTAGTCTTTTAGACAGCAATTTCTCCTATGAATGATGGTAGGAAGATACTACCAAACTGTAAATAAGATTGGACTAAAATAAGCAAATAGCTTACAAAATTGAAGGATCCAAGACAAGAATGAATTTCACATTGTAAGTAGATAGAGATGACAGAAAAGAATTAAAGCAGGACTCCCTGGCTCAAACTTTCACTTCTGTGCTCATGTACCATGCACAGAAGCATTTTGCTTGTTTTCAGTTAGTTTAACAAAATAGGCCTTTAAAATAATGTGTCTACAGTTGTATCCTCTAGAGGTAATCAGCAGCTTATTAACCTTAACCATAATAACACATTATCACTATTTTGCTTCAGTTAGTTAATTTGCAAAACAATAGTGAAGATTCTATCCAACATCTAAGAATTTATTCCTCACTTATTGGCACTGAATAAATACAATTATCCTCAGTGGAGAAGGAAGGCACTTGGGAAGGAACACCAATGTACCAGAGAGGAAGAAGTTGGAGTTAAGGAGTTAAGGAGTTCATGAAGAATTTGGAAGCAAAAATAGATACAGTTAATAAACTGATGGGACTGAGAGCCAGACTAAGATCCTTTGGTGAAGATTGGATTTATTTTCTCCAATATTTTATTTTACTTTACTAATTATAAGGGGAAATTAGTTATACACTTACAGATTTGTTACATGAATGCTGCTGTTACTAATTCTCCTTTAGTAGCAACAAAGAAACTGTTAGTTTTTTGAATAAAAAAATAACATAAAACCTGAAATTATAACTTTATTCTCACAGATAATCAAGTATACTAAAAATAAGTTCCAGATCATATCTTTTATGATGATTTTTTTCCTGTGTCCTTGGACTAAATGTGATATTACGAGGCCATTAACTTTAAAACACATGTGTATGCCTTGTTTCATAACTAATTGAAAATCACTGGTCCTTGCAAGGCTGGTTCCAGAGACATGACATTAGAAAAAAGAAGCAAACAAAACAACAACAAGAAAATTTAAAATAAAATAGCAAGATCTGGCCCAATACCTAATTTGTCCTCAGAGAAATACCAAATATAAATCTGGTGGATTTAATTTTCTTCTCACGAATTTACTGTGGCTTATCCAGAAGATCTATAAAACTGGAATGGAGATTATATCCTTGTACTTCAGAGAAGTACAAGGTTTCTCTTGTACCAGAGAAACTGTTGTACATAGATTCAAGTATGATTTTGAAAGAGGGTAGTAATATATTTTATATTGAAAACAAATGAAAAAGCAGAACACTAAATAGCACATAGAATTTGGCTAATGACAACATGAACCATAAGATACTACAGAGGAAATCATTCCTTCATATTTTCTATTAAATCCTCTCGACTCTTCTAGAAGAGAAACAGCTATGTTTTCCTATAATTTTTTACACTACAGGCAAGCTTTATTTTTATCACTTGATTTAATTTTCTAGGTATACTGATTTCCTTGCTGTAACTCTGATGTGCCACTCAGGACTATTCAAGGCCTTTTGCACTAGTTACTCCTTGTTCTACTTTGTCTTCAATAGCTGTGACAAAACACTCTGACCAATATCAACTTGGAGAGGAAAGGGTTTATTCACCTTACATCTTCCGGGTCACAGTTCAACACTTAGGGAGCCCAAGATAAGAACTCAGGAAAGAACCTGGAAGCAGGAGCTGAAGCACAGGCCATCGAGGAAAGCTGCTTACTGGCTTGATCCCCTGGTACACGTTTTCTTACACAATACATAAAAATCTGCCCAGAGTGGCACCACCCACACTCAACAATCAAGAAAATACTCCACAGACATGGCCACAGGCCAGTCCAATGGAGGAAATTCCTGAATTGAGGCTCCCTCAACTCAGGTATGTCAAGAAGATGACGTTAAAGCTCTCCAACACGCTCCTCCTACTTAGAATGCTCTGCCCTTGAATGTCCATTTGCCCACTGTCATAAACCTTGCAGGTATTTGTTCTAGCAGCACTCCTCAGAGGCTCTCTGAGATCTCCTTCTTTAACACTATTATATGTTCAATTCTCTGCAAAATCCTCTTTTCCTGTTCTACCCTTTCCTTATGCCATAGCATGTATTTCCTTTTAACGCATTATAACTGAATGCAAGAAACATGACAGAAAATAATTGCATTGTCTTTTTACCTAATGTATCAAAAGTTCCCACGATAGTATCGTATATGGAAATATTTGTTGAAACAGTGAAAGGTTTCTTGTAAAGTGTGATAGACCCCACTGGAGAAGGGCATAACCCTATTCTGCAGTATACAACTAGTGCCTATTTCAGTGCCTAGCAAACAGTATGCACTTCATACAGTTTCTTGAATTATAGAACAAAATAATAGACAATCAATAAGGACCATTTCCTTTTTTAAATTTATTTATTTATTATTTTTTATGTGTATGAGTGTACTGTTTGCATGTAGGTTGCTGCACCCGTGTCCTGCAATGCCACGGAGGTCAGAAGAGGGCATTGGATTCCCCTGGAACTGAAGTTAAAGAGGGTTCTTAGCTACCAGCTGAATGCTAGGAATCGAACCCAGGTCCTCTGCAAGAGCAGTTGGCCCTCTTAATCATTGAGCTATCTCTCCAGCCCCAAGTACCATTTTCTAAGAGATGCAAATAAGTCATGCCTAACCAAAAACTAAATAATCTATACTTTTTTTTTTTTTTTTTTTTTTTTTTTTTGTGTGTGTGTCTTTTCGAGACCTGTAGCCCCAGCTGTCCTGGAACTCACTCTATACTTAAAAATGAGAAATATAGATGGCTCAGTGGTTAAGAGTACTGACTGCTCTTGCAGAGGACCTGGATTCGATTCCCAGCACCCACATGGTGGCTAAGAACCGTCTTTAACTCCAGTTCCAGGGGAATCTTATGCCCTCTTCTGATTTCAGCGTGCATTGCACGACACGGGTGCATGACATGCAGACAGTACCCTCATACACATAAAAAATAATAAATAGGGGCTGGAGAGATGGCCTAACAGTTAAGAGCACCAACTGCTCTTGCAGAGAACCTGGGTTTGATCCCCAGCACCCACATGGTGGCTAAGAACCGTCTTTGATTCCAGTTCCAGGGGAATCCGAGATCCTCTTCTGACCTCCGCAGCATTGCACGACACGGGTGCACAAACCTGCATGGAGACAGTACATTCATACACATTAAAAAAGTAAATTAAAAAAATTAAATAATAATAATAATAAATAATTTTTAAAAATGAGAAATATTCTGTGAATAAATATTAGGTCTCAGTTTTAAAATATTGATCATTTGCATAAAGAATAAAAAATTGGTATTGAAGAATTGTGTAGGCTGAAATATACATGTTGAGAAAGTAGGTTGTTAGGAAGTTATTATGTCAGATTTATATATTTTAAAGAGATACCTAGAACATTGAATTTGCTTTCAAGGAAAAAACGTTCCAAGTTACATGACCATTTAACTAGCTTACAGTATTTTCAAAGTTTCAATAAGTATAGAATCTACCTGTTGTTATTAAGTAACAAAGTATAATTCTTCCATATCACCAATTTTTAAATATATAACTAAAAGAGAAGCTTTTAAATGAAATATTTAAAACTGCCAAATATGTGACCTCTCCATTGAAAGATCTTACACAGCATGAAGTTTGGTACACTTCTCATTTAAAGACATTTATTTTGAAATATTGAGAAGATTCTACTTTAAAATGTTTTTTAAGCAGTAAAACAATGGCATTTTGCTTTTCCTTGAAGCAGTATGCAATGGTTATTAATTTTTCCCCAAAATTCTTGAAGAACACCCACCAGAGCTCTGAGCTTAGCAGTAAACTATTTAAGTGGAGCACTGAGTATTAATATCTGAATCTAAAGCACGAAACTTTTATATTATGACTTCTTCCCATACAAACGTTCTAACATTATAAATATAATATGTAAATTATTCTTGACACTAATTTTTTTACACTAATATTTTTTCACGTGGAGAAATCAATGAGAATTCTAGGCATTTTGTGAAAGTTCTAGACTATGCACTCAAAGTCTGTGATCCTAGTCCCAGGATGTTTATATGTGCATTCTTGCTTTTCATTAGGAGCATTTGAAGAACATGCAAGCCACAGAAAAGCACTGATCCACTCTCACTTCTTGTATCTGTCTCTACTGCTGCCACATAGGCACTCTGCAGTTTCACCTCCTCTGCTGGGTTCTTGCTGTCAGTCATTTCCATCCCCCTGCACATTCTGACAGCAGATATCTTCCTAAACACATATTTCAGGGCTGGAGAGATTGCTCAGTGGTTAAGAGCACTGGCTGTTCTTGCAGAGGCCTGGGGTTTGGTTCTCAGCACTCACATAGCACTAGCAACTGTCCTAACTGCAGGTGTCGGAGATCTGATGCCCTCTCCTGACCTCTGTGTGCACTACATTCGTGTGAAACCCTTACATGAAGCCAAAGCAGTCACATATAGAATAAAAATAAATAAATGGTTCTAAAAAATAAAAAGCGACCAAAAAAATAATAAAACAAAAGTATTGAATTGTCTTAAACTGTATAATCCTATCAACATTTATCCAAAGATTTCAGAATGGATGTCTTTTATAAATCAGGGTCACACATTTAAAAATAATTATTTTAATTATTTATTGGTATTGTATGTGTTGAGTGGTTTGCTTGCATGTATGTAGTTCACCCACGAGGTGTTTGAGCACCTGAAACTGGAGTTACAGGCAGCTATTAACCACCACGTGAATACTGGGAAGTGACCTGGGTCCTGTGCAAAAGTACCCAGTGCTCTTAACTGCTGAGCCATCTCTCCAGTCCCACAATCACACCTTTCTTTTTTCACCAAAGCTGTTGCAATGTGGTATATTCTCAACAGGTATATGAGAAACCAGTTCTAATTTATCTACATATTTACCAACATGTCATAATATTTTATCCCTTCAAGAAAATAAAGTGTGGTGGATTCTGTTTGTATGTGAATACCTATATATGTTCACTCACACTACTGAGCATTTCAAGCATACTTGATGGCCATTCTGATTTCTTTTCTTTGAGCTGTCCATTTTCACTGAGTTATTTACTGTTGCTATTATTTTCACTGAGTTATTTACTGTTGCTGTTCTTTGTATGTTCTAGATAAGACTTTAATCAGACATGTTATGAATATTTTCTTCCAGTTCCGACTTAGCACTTGCTTAAACAATACTAGCAAAAGAATTTAATAGTTAATAAAATATGGGGCCCTATGGCTTTTTTTATTTTAGTGCATAACAGAGAGAGAGTTTGGGGGTGGTCTTTAAATGCTTTCTGTGTGTATCCAAGTGTGCATGTGGGTATGTGTGGAGCCATAAGTCAGTGTTAGGCATCTTTCTCAATCCTTCTCTATCTTTGTTGGGACCATCTGACTCACTGATTCACAGGGCTGGCAGGTCAGTGAGCTCCAGGGATCCTCCTACTTGTGCCTTCTCAGCACTAGGGTTTTACTGGTACCCACCACCATGCCAGCCAGGATTTTTACAAGGGTGCTGAGTATCCAAAATCAAGTCATCATGTTTATGCAGCAAGCAAATTACTGAATGAGCCATCCCCCTGTCTCTATCTTAAATAAAGATTTCCTAGAACCCTTAAAAATTAGTAGAGATATTAATAACATTAATTTTGTCATTTTGTTTCTGGAACAAAATTGGAAAGGATAACAAGTCTTTCTATCTGTGGATTACTGTCATTTTGGTTTGAATTTTATTTAGCTTCCAGCTAAACATGTGTGTTTGGGTTTTATGAAAAATAATAAATGAATACTGAAACTTAAAACTAAGTTATGGAATTTAGAAAATTTGGGATTTCCAGAATTAGCTGACTCCTAAAATTAACCCAGTATTTAGGACCATTGACTGGAGTTCTCCTTCGGCAACTGACATGATATCCTCTAATACAATGAGCAGGTGTCTTCAAGGAGGGGGGCTTCCAGGTCTGTTATAGCTCAGTTGCTCCGAGTCCTATGTGGAAAGATTGTCCTTTCTTCAGCAATAGTGTCTTACATTCAAGTTCTGGGAGATAATCAAGGGCTGTGCAATATTGTCATTTTGAGAGTCTTGGACTACCCTGACCAACAACTCAAAGGCAGGTTTCTCTGGATGACACTACATTTTTTTTGTTGTTGTTATATAGAGTTCACCTATATACATGAATTCAAATATATATTACATGCATACTTTTCAGCAATTTGTAAGCTAATACAGTTTCCTCTGGTTTTTCATTTGACCTAAGAATTATTTGTCTCTTTTGCTCTCTCTACACCTGTATAATCTTCCTTCCTCACTTAAAGTGTCCCCTATTTTCCCAATTTCTCCCTTGATAACATGTCTCCTACTACCCACCCCTCTCAAGTCCCTTCTTCATCTTTACCCCAATGATTTATTTCCATTTTTCCTGACTCCTACAATTATATCAGGATATATAATCATATTTAAGGATTTGGAGCTAAGATCCACAAATGGGAAAGAACATACATTGGTCTTTTTTGTGTGTGTTATTTCACTTAGTAAAACAATTTCTAGTTCTAACCATTTACCTGCAAATTTCATGATTTTGTTTTTTGTTACTGCTGAGTAGAACCCCATTGTGTAAATGTATTGATTTTCATTATGCATTCATCATTTGAGAGGCATTTAGGTTTTTTCCATTTTTAAGATATTGTAAAAATAACAGCAACAAGCCTGGATCCACAAGTACCTCTCCAGTAGGATGAGTCCTTTGGGTATATGCCAAAGAGTGGTATACCAGATCATAAATAAGGTAGATTTCTTTTTAGTCATTTACTGGTTTCCATAGTCATTGTACCCATTTGCAGTCCAACCAACAGTGAGTGAGTGTTCCCCTTTCCCCACATCCTTGCCAGCATTTGGAGTCATTTTTCTTTCTATCTTAACCATTCTGATGAGGGTAAAGTAAAATCTTAAAGTGGTTTTTATTTGCATTTTTCTAATTACTAAGGATGTCGAACACCTTTTAAGGTATGTCTTATCCATTTTTGTTTGTTTTCTTTAGTGAAGGAAATTTATAGCCCTAAGTGCCTACATTAAAAAGTCAGAAAGAATCCAAATAAGTGACTTAACAGTACATTAAGCAAACCCAAAGCAAACCCAAACCCAAACCCAGCAGATAAGAAATAATAAAAATCAGAGTCGAAATAAATGAAATAGAAACAAAGAAAATAATACAAATAACCAATGGATCTAAGAGCTGAGTCTTTGAAAAGTTAAACTAGACAGACCCTTATCCCAGTTACCAAAAGAAATTGAGAACAAACACAAATCACAAAATCATAGACAAAGGAGAAACATCATAACAGACACAAAAAAGTTGCAGAAAATTATAAGAGAATACGTTAAAAACATACATTCTATTAAATTAGAATCTAAAAGACATAGATAAATTTCTAAATTCAATAGAACCACCAAAATTAAAGCAAGAAGAGTTTCAACAATGTAAACAAATCCATAACAAATAAGAAAATTTAAACAATAAGACAAAACCCTCCTGACTAAAATGAGTTCAGGTCCAGATGGATTCACAGCAAAATTTTACCAGCATTTCAGAGAACATCTATAAAATCAATATTACTTAAATATGTCAAAAGCCTTAACATTTAACATCTTTTACAAAAAATTATTTAAAAATAAAAAAATTCAAATATGCTTTCTAAATGTATCTAAATATTTTCTTAAAATGAATACTTTTCTCTTAAACTAGTCCCTCAAATATGATGAAAATTTCTAAGGTAAAACATGCTAATAAAGTTTTAGTATGGTAATCAATGATTAAATAGATCCATAAAACATTTTGTAGGAAAATATGCAAGACATACCTCAGGATGGTGATCCTCTGCAATAAGGTGTCCAGCATTAAATTTCATTACATAATATGCCCAGCTTTCAGGCAAAAATATATGAGGAAGAAATATCTTTATGCTGGTCCTTGAATTTTCAGTTATTTAATAATCACAAGACCATGTTGCAGTGAGGTCCTCTCTCTTACTCTTGGAGATAGCTTCTAAGACTATTGTCAAGAACTATGCTGTGATTTGAATTTTGTTTCCTTAGGCAGCTAAGAAACGGAAAAACTCCAAGAAGAGTACACACACTTGCTGTCAAGCAAGAGGAAGAGCTGATGGAGATGGTTCAGTAGTTGGTTAAGAGCACTGGCTCTTCTTGAAGAGGACCCAGGTTGGATTCCCAGCACCAACATGGTGGCTAACAACTGTCTATAACTTCAATTCAAGTGATCCAATACTTCTTTTTGAACTTCACAAGCATTACATGACATGGGTGCACTTATATACATGCTGGCAATACACTCATACACATAATACATAAATAAATAATTTTTAAAAGCTATTTTTAAAAAACAGTGAGAGGACTCAGGGGGAAGCTTTGCAGGCCCGGGTTAACCAAATGTATCTCATTTAACAGAGAAAAAGTAAAACTTCCAAAATATGGCAAATTCTTTCACTTATGTTGCATTTCCATTTTTTTTTTTTTTTTTGGTCTTTTCGAGACAGGGTCTCCCTGTGGCCCCAGCTGTCCTGGAACTCAAAAAGAAGTATTGCATTTCCTTTTTAATGTTATATCTTAGCAAGACTTGAAGGGATTTTAATAATTATCTTATATTATCCCTTTCTCATCTAAAATCAAAACAAACTTCCTTCATCACTTCCAAACAGGACAAGTGGGGATTGGGGGCTGAGAAGACTGTCTTTTACCAAGAGCCAGTGTAAAACTGAAAGTTATTTTAGCATTAGAAAGTTTTTCTAAAATTTGAGGCTCTTCACATTAAAATGACAAAAGAGACCCAAAAAAGTACCACCTTTGGGAAGGAGACTTGGAATTTCAAAACTTAAATGAGTGAAAGAATTTTGGAAATATTGAAACATTGTTGCTATGGCATATTAGATTCTTCATTTCATGGTTATTGATATGAAACTAAATAGGTACTTGTTTCATTTTAATATAGACCTTACCTTAAACATCACTATAAAATGCAGTCACTCCTGGTTCCAAAGTTAATGAATCCTAAAGATATCCACCACACTGAAGTGGCTCCAAGCTTTCCAGGAGGTAAAGACAGGCAATGGGTTTTGCTTTCCATCTCCCTTGTGGAGAAGGACCCTTGACATCCCTCTTAGTTGTTACATTTTCTTGTTTTAGTTGCTGACTTCAGAAAACAGGCTTTGGGCACATTTGCAAAGCACAGCAAGCACGTGGCTTGTGGTCTTTACCAGACTCTCTATACAGGAGTTTTGCTTACTCCAGGGCCTTCCACAGAATGCACGCTCCAGCTTCCAGTTCACGAGCTTTCTTCCTATCACTGGATGCTTTGTATCTTCATTCTTTCTACCAAAAGAATAACCTATTTATCTGTAGGAATAGTGGAAGATGAAAGTCAAGTAATTTGAAGCTAAATGAAGTTTTTTATTTCTGTCTTACTACTCCAATGAAACTATTGAATTCCACAGGAGTGCATTGTTAAGACTGAAACACCCAGTACTGATGAAACTGAAGGGACATTAGGAACAACTAAAAAACAACATGTTATAAATACGCAGTTTTTTGGCCAAATGAAAATGAAAAGTTCTATCTTACTGGCCTATGAAGTGAGTGAGTGAGTGAGGAAGTTGAGAACACTGGTGACAGCTATAGGAACTGAGCAATAAGAGTAAAAATGTGTGTTTTTACATCACCTTCCACCCAAGCATCCCTGGCAGAGCACTCCGTTCTGCCTAAACCAACAACAAAACTTGGACCAGTGTCATGATGCTCTTCCTAGATTTGGGGAAATCTAGGAAAACTAAGTAGACTATATCCAAATAAAGTTTGTTGTAAAGAGAAAGCGAGGGGCTCAGTGACAGCAGAGCCTGCAGAGTGCACCCTTAACTTACCCATACAGTTCTGCAGATAACCAGTTCGGTTTCTGTAATTGCATTGAGACTAAGAATAAAGCTATGTTTAGGCATTTTACTCAAGGATAAATCCATGTTTCAGACATTGCATCATCGTTACCTAGATCCAACCAGAAAACTTCTGGGATCTCATATTAGTGCTTATTTGAGCAAATTAGCAATCTTTGAAAGAGATTTGGCAGTATTCAAAAATTAAACTATTTTATACAACATGTTATTCAGCATAGCCTTGTGTAGTTTTACTCCTCTTACATGATCACTGCATTCTGGAACAGAATCAAGCTTAATTTGAACAACAAAAGAGGCTTTACACCATTGCCTGCCCCCTCGGCCGCCACCTTTAAGAATGCCGATGCATGACTTCAACTGTTCATTACATCAAGGTTATTCTGTTTGTTGTCTCATAAGGAACATCTGTTCTACATGTATACATTTTATTTCTCTACTTGCATGACACTTTGGTCCTGAGAACTTGGTCATAAGTGGAGAATTTAGTGTTTACAGAAGAAAAATGATTTTCCAGAGTTCTAGCAAAGTGGGAGTCTATATGAATTGCTGAGTCCAAGAGCTCAGTGTTCTACTGTCTACTTAGTGAAGTCGGTCTATAAAGCAAATGTAATGTATTGAATTTGTTTATATGCAGAGTGTGGTGTTTGTAAATGGAATCCGGTCTTGATCCTATTTTTTTCCAGATCTTTGATGAGTAAAACATTAAATATGCTGTTGTGGAAGTGTAGATGATTGCATCTAAAAGAAGATAATTATGAAAATAAAGCTTAAAACTCTAAAAAAATATGTATTTTATGTATGCCTGTACCTTCTAGTTTACACTTAGGCCCTCTATGAGGAAGCATGAATGCCTTTATAAACCATAATAAATAATCTTAGAAAGCAAGACCCCTGAGGATCAGATCCTCAACTGACCTCAACAAAACAAAGCCTTGGTTAATCTGGGCTATCTGTATGGCCTTAAGCATCCAGAAGGAAAGTACAACCAGAAATAAATAATAAGACCAGAGAACCTGTAATGCAAACACAAAATTTGAGATCTTAGTAAAAAGACAAAAAGAAAAAAAAAAAAACGGGGGGAGGAGAGCACCGTTGTTTGGTCTGTCTACAATTCTCACAGGCAGGTGCATATGCTCTGTGGATGCCACTATTTTAGGCACTCCTCAAAGACATGCGATACAGTCTATTTTGCTTTTTAGCCTTCCAATGTGTACTGAGGACTGCTGAGATACTCAGCTTGTGAACTAAGCAGCTAATGGAAATTCAGCCTCCTCAGAAGATGGACTGACATTATTGGATCACCTCGGCAGTATCATGGAGGCCAATGCAGGGGGATCATGACACAACGTGTGCTTACTGGACCTCATTTGGGGGCACAATATTTAAAGCAGAAGCACATCAATAAGGGTTTCCTTCTGCATAAGGTTTTTTGTAATGTAATGTCTTAATCATAGTCTACCATCAAATCTTTTAGGAGTATCTTTAATGTTTAAATAGTATATTAGTAGCATGCCATAATTACATTCTAGGTTCTCAAGCAGAGGCTGTCTATTGCAAAGTCCTTCTCTGCTGCCAGTTATCATAGGCTGTTTAAAGTTAGAAAACTGAGTAGAAGCATTGAACATTGTAGAAATGCACTTTGTTCAGTAATACTTGAGTTGTTGTAATATTAGACTATCCATTTGGTTGTTACAGAAAATCCTTAACTGTAATTGATGGCTGTTGCCTTAATAGTATATTGCCTGTATTTCTGCCTCTAGTAATGGGCTTTATGAGCTAGATTTCAATATCATTGAGCCTGGGCAAGTGCACAGTCTTTTTAAAAAAGAAACATGGTTTACTTGCACAAAACTGATCAGATTTAAGAGATCATTAATGCCCTTGAAGTGGGTTTTGTCTGTGTGAAACAGATGGTGAGAATTTGAATTGTTCCCTTATTATAGTATTGAAATTAAGTCTACTTAATCTATCAAATCATGTTCATGCCCTGATTTTATGTACTTGTGTCTATCAATTAACATTGTGGGGGAAAAAAAGAAAGCATAAAGATTAGACATAAACATGCATTCTATTCTATAGACATGTAGCCTCCCAGACATTTGTAGATGCAATAAGGTGGCTAGCATCATCAGTGTGGCTGCAAAGGAAAAAATTCTTCCAGACAGTAAGATTAAGCAGTAATACCTTAGCTTGCTTCCTGAGGAAGCAACTATGGGCAGTGTGCAGAAAAGGTGGGCCCAGTTGTCTCCAATCTTATAGCTAATTCATTTCTTTCCAATGTATATAATCATTTTTAATAATGAGCAAAAGGAAGAAAACAAGAAAAGGAAAGAAAATTCCAAATGAAGAGAGTTAGCAAAGAAATTTTTTCTTTTCTCCCCCCTCCCTCTCTCTACCTTTGCTCGTCCCCCAGCCTCCCTTTGTTTTCTCTTCCTACTGTCATTTTCCCTCTTCTTCATCCATATCATCATTAAACTCAATGTAGACTGCTTATATTGCATCATTTATAAACAAGTGTATGTTAGAACAGCCACATGCTTTCAGGTTAATCTTCAGACTATTGGACACTTACCATTAGAAGAATAGGTATTATTTTCAGAGAAACGAAAAGGTGATTGCCATGCTAACTGGGTATCACAGACTCTTCTCTAAATGACAAATCCTGGGAACGTGGCAAAGACTCAAATTTCTAACAATAGCTTTTCAGCTAATGATTTGTTTGAAAGAACTAAAATAACAGTCACCTCAGAATTGGAAAGCAGACCCAGTTTAACTCTACCACTGGCCTGCATGCCCTTCATCTGTTAAACAATGGGCTAGGTTGAATAATTGATCATTGTTGATTTACAATGAAATGGCAACATGTCCTAACATCATAAAAGATTTATGGTTTTATTCAGTGTTTATGTTGATATCTTAAGTAGCAGGCACATCAGCAGAGCACATCCCTATGTAGTGACAAGACCAAATGCACTTTGGCAGAGCTTCAGTATAAAAATTAGAAGGTGTTGATTTCATTACCACTCTGGCAATACATTTGAAAGAGTGTTAATGACTATTAATGGCCTAGTCCTCAGCCAGAAGAACGCCTGAAGTCAGGGGAAGTGGCATTTTATCTGCTCTTAAACATTAAAAACAGAGAGCCTCCTACAGTTGCAGTGGTAAGTGCCTTTCCTGCTCTACAAATAATCACATCCCCCACTTAACTGAGCTTTTTGAAGCATTTGAATTCAAGGCAAACCCAATTCCTCCACCCTGGAGGTTTTGCCCCCTTCCCTTGTCAATACCATGAACATAGGTGGCCTCTGTCAAAAAGTAGGTGAGCAAGATAAGTTCCAAGAGGACCTTGTTTTTTTCACCTTTGCAATAGAGCAGCTCATTGCTCAGGTTTCATAAAAAGATTTATGTCTTGTCCTAGGCTATTTTTGGAAACACAGATCAGTTCAAATACCATATGATGGAATGCATGGAGAGTCCATCCAAGTTGCTGCAGCTGAAATGTTTGCAAGGCTTTTCTTTTCTCTTGTTTCTTTTTTCTATTTTTTTCTATTTTTTCTATTTCTCCCCTTGAGAGTCCTTAATCAACAAGTTATTAGACGAGGAATGGAAACTTCTGTTTCAGAAAACACTACTGAAGCTAGACAACGGAAAACAGATGCCAATTATTTGCCAGTGGCTGCTGGAAAACAAAACATTTTATGACATTTACTTTGCCTTAGCAGAGTGCTACTGGTGCCAAGGAAAAATAAACTGGTCAAATTATCAGCAGCCGGTTTTGAAATGTGGGGTATTAGAACTTGGAAACTTGTTCTTTGTTTGGCTGTTTGTGGCACACGCATTTCCTTACACACCGATTCTCCATGCAGCCTGATGCAACAGAATATGTAGGACAAATATGCATCATTGATATGTATAATTAAATATTTGCTGTTATTTCAATACCTTCTGCACAGCCTTCCAGTTCTACTCGTTCTGGATGCAGAGATATCACTGCTTGAAAATGAATTCCTCGACACATATTTTTATATCATGTGGCAAAAGCTTCAAATTAAATATCTTTCTTAACATTGAATTTAGCTGAATAATTCATTGTTAATGTGATGTCACAAGCAATGTTTAAGTATTTTTCCTTTGGTGTTAACAGAGGTTTAATTTAGTCAAATCAATATCAATCTAGTCTCCTAAGAATATAAATGCTCCATGAACATTTTTGGATTAAATGTCTCACCTTTGAGAAATACTTCTGAGGGATTTTACTAAAAGTAGCAGTTATGACAAACAAAAATTCAAATTTTATCAGTCATGACACTGTGATATATTGATTTGCAAACATTCTTTTGAAAATCCTACAAAACATGTGCATCCTTCTTGCTTGTCATAGTGATTTATCTTTTAGGGTGCAAAGAAAAGCAATGAATGCATTTTCCTTGATAGTATGGATTTACAGGAGCAATGGTGTTATCAAATCTGTCACAAGTGTCTACATTGCCTCAAGTAACGTCCTAAGTGACTGAGAAGAGAAGTCAGGATTGCACATACCACAGAGTATCTATAGAACATATAAGCTGACAAGATGACAGCCAAAGTGAGTAAAGAAAAAACACATGTCTCAGCTGTCAATAAGCACACAACTCACAAAAATTCTGACTCTGTAGATCTGTGATAGTAATTTCTATGACATCTATGTGAAGAAACCAGACTAGCACTCAGTGGACTGACTAGATTCTGAGATGTGACTGACTCACATACAGTCAGGACCTGAAGACCCTCATCCGGATTGTTTCATGAGGGACTGAAGATCGCCATCCTTCACCTGATCCAGGGCAGTGTAAGGATGTTGAACACCTACCACATGAGACATGCTCCATCTCTTTCTTGGATTTTATCATACTAAGAAGTGTGTGTGTGTGTGTGTGTGTGTGTGTGTGTGTGTGTGTGTAGAGGGGGGAGAGAGAGAGAGAGAGAGAGAGAGAGAGAGAGAGAGAGAGAGAGATTAAAACCACAGAGTGAAGAATAGGAGAATATTTTGGAATGCCTAAAGGGAAAATGAATGTAACCGTATCCCTAGTTATGACTTAAGCAAGTGGAGCTCCTAGTTCCCAGCCCTGTGTCTTCTAAGAGGGCATCAACACTGAACACCTGGATAGCTTTCAATAGCAAAGAAAAAGATATAATCGTGCTTGTCTTTGTTCCCATCCTCTTCAGTTATAGAATCTGTAAGTGAGCAGAGATTCTAGGCAATATTTTGGGCAATTCTGATGTATATTCAATTGGTCTGCAGTACAATAATATAGTATCAAGCCCACCCCCACCCAAACTTTCACTTGCTATCAAAGAAGCACTGCTATCAAATCAACACCACAGGGAATCATTCTGAGGTAACTTTCTATGCACTCCTCTTCCCACTCCATCACACTCCCAACACCTGGGATAAATTCAGGAATGCTTATGCAGTAGGCTAAAATTTTGGCAAGTTTCCTGCCTCACTGGGAATCAACTGTCAGGTTGTCACAATTGATTAGATTACAAAGAGAATTTAATATTCCTTTAGGGGAAGCAATCCATTGGACAAATTGGATCCTGAACCACATCCCAGTCTTTCTACCCACCCCCAGTCTCTAGGTATCTCTCACTGTTTTAGATATCCTTCTCTCCTTTTACTCATCTGTGTTTAGCCAGTTTTCATCACCCATGCCTGAAGTGTTGTAAATGTCTTATTGCTATGTGTCTCATTCTGTCACAACTTCATGTCAAATTTTCAGACTGCAATCTCTAGGAAACAACACCAGGATAGTTAAAGAAGTCATCCTCTGTGGTGAATGACTGTGGAAAGACACTGAAACTTTATCTGGAAACAAAGAAAGGAGAGAGAGAGAGAGAGAGAGAGAGAGAGAGAGAGAGAGAGAGAGAGAGAGACTGAGACTGAGAGAGACCAGTCCCAAGTGGAGAAGGTGGGTTGTTTAACTCTAGCACATAGATGAAAGCAATTGTAAAGGCTGGGAACTTACCTCAAGATAGAGACTCTGAAAATATCTGTGTTTTCAGATAGATAACCTAAAGAGCAATGAAGGGACAGGAAGCCAATCTTCAGTCCATTCAAACAAGAACCTTGTGGTCTACATACTATGTAGGCACCAGAAAAATCCTCTTCTTGATAGTTAACTAGAGCAGCAATGCAAGAAGCCATTTTAAAAAGACACCTGATGAGTTTAAAGGCAAAGATTCCTCCCTACACAGCCCGCTCTGAGAAGCCCTGGCAAATGTCAATCCCTGAGAGCTGGCCTGTAGAATTCTTCTAGCAAAACTAGGGAGGAATAAATCTGAGTCAAAAACATCTCCATGTGCTACAAATCTAATCTGAGACATTGGTTGGAGTGAGATTCATTAGCTCCCAAGAAAAGGTATTAGAAGTCCCAAGTGCTTAATGTGCAGCTACACAAAAGGCACTCCGGTGGACAGCTCACCAGCTGCCCTATCCAGTACCTAGAGAAAGAACACTTAATGTATATCACCACTATCCAGCCCACCAACCACACTTTCTGGTTGCAAGATATTCTTACTGAAATTAAATATGACAAACACCCTGCTCTCATGGGAAAGTGCCAATCCAAATAGTCAGAGAACAAAAGACAGCACAGAGACACATTCTTCAACCTGCCTATACGAGTGGTACCTATGGAGAGGGGGAAAAAGATCTTTATCTTTATTTTTTATTATGGTTATTTTCATCCTTTAACTAAGTTTTATTTCATTAAAGAGAGAAATCAACAAAAGCGTAATAGAGTAAATACAAACCAAGATCAAGAATGCAAACAAAAAATAAGATGAAAGGAAGCAACACACATCTCTCAAATAATAACCTTAAAAATTAATGGTCTAAACTCCCCAGTCAAAAGACATAGACTGGGAGAATGGATTAGGAAACAGAATCCTTTTTATGCTGTCTAAAAGAAACCCATCTCGCCCTCAAATACAGACACCATCTTAGAGTGAAAGGATGGAGAAAAATATTCCAAGCAAATGGTACCAAGAAACAAGCTGGAGTGGCTATTTTAATACCAAACAAAATAGATCTCAAAGTAAAATTAATCAGAAGAGACAAAGAGGGCCATTTCATCCTTGTCAAAGGAAGAATTAACTATGAAGACTTCACAATCCTAAATGTCTATGCACCAAACTCTGGTGCACCTAAATTTATAAACATTTCTCTGTAGGACCTCAAGACACAGATTAATCCTAACACACTAATAGTGGGAGACTTCAACACCCCACTGAGCCCCTTGGATAGATCAACTGGACACAAAATAAACAGAGAGACATGAGAACTGAACAACACAATACACCAAATAGACCTCACAGACATCTACAGAATATTTCAACCAAACACCAGAGAAGATACTTTCTACTCAGCACCTCATAGAACATTCTCCAAAATTGACCACATACAGGGATCATCTCAATTGATGCAGAAAAAGCCTTTGACAAGATCCAGCATCCCTTCATGTTTAAAGTCCTAGAGGGAATAGGACTGAAAGGAACATTTCTCAACATGATCAAAGCCAAATATAGCAAACCTACTGCCAACATCATCCTAAATGGAGAAAAATTGGAACCATTTCCCCTAAAGGCAGGAACCCGGGAAGGTTGCCTCCTATTGCCACTCCTCTTCAACATAGTGCTCAAAACACTTGCTAGGGCAATAAGACAAGAGAAGGAAATAAAGGAGTATTAATCGGAAAAGAAGTTAAGCTATCCCTTTTTGCAGATGATAAGATAGTTTACCTAAGGGATGCTAAAACTCCACCAGAAAAATTCTAGAAATGATTAAGAGTTTTAGTAAAGTGTCAGGCTAGAAAATTAACCGAGAAAAATCATTAGCCTTTCTTTACACCAACAATAAGCAAGTGGAAAAGGAATTTAAGAAAACTTTCTAACTCACAATAGCCTCAAAAATAATAAGATACCTAGGAACAAACCTAACCAAAGATACCAAAGACTTCTACAACAAAAATTTTAAACCCCTGAAGAAGGAGATTGAAAATGATATCAAAAGATGGAAAGACCTCCTGTGTTCATGGATTGGGAAAATTAATATAGTAAAAATGTCCATTTTACCCAAACTGATATACAGATTCAATGCAATCCCAATCAAAATCCCTATGAGCTTCCTCACAGACTTAGAAAAAAAAATCATTAAATTCATATGGAAAAACAAAAGATCCCGAATAGCTAAAGCAACCCTGAGTGAAAAATGCAATACAGGGGGGATTGTCCTACCAGACTACAAACTATATTACAGGGCCATAGTCATAAAGACAGCCTGGTACTGGCACAAAAACAGACCTGTTGACCAATGGAACAAAATTAAAGATCCAAACTTGAGCTCATACAATTTTAGCCACCTCATATTTGACAAAGGGGCAAAAAACCCTCAGTGGAGGAAAGGATAGCATCTTCAGCAAATGGTGCTGGCAAAATTGGATCATCATCTGTAGAAGAACAAAATTAAACCCCTACAACTCATCCACTGCTGGTGGGAATGCAAACTTGTACAACCATTATGGAAAGCAGTGTGGAGCACTCTTAAAAGACTCAAAATGAGCCTAACCCAGTCATAGCACTCCTGGGTATATACCCAAAATACTCATCCTACCACAGAGATACAGCCACGTTTATTGCAGCTCTCTTCAGAATAGTGAAGAACTGGAAGCAACCCAAATGCCCTTTAACTGATGAGTAGATGACAAAAATGTGGTACACCTACAAAATGGAGTACTACTCAGCAGTAAAGAAAGATGACATCATGAACTTTGCAGGTAAAGAAGCCATTATGCTAAGTGAAGTAACACAGTCCAAGAAAAACAAGCAGCGAATGGTTTCCCTCATTTGTGGATGCTAACACCAAATCCACAGATGAAGGCAAGTGGAACAGCATTATTGTTATATTTCTGTTTATCTAAAGCAACTGTGTTGTTATAATGTAAATTTCTTAATGGGCTCTAGAATCAATCCACCACTTACTTTCAGACTCTGTAATACTGTATATGAGTGGAAAGTATATATGCATATATTACTGTATTATAAAATTAAAGGAGAGGAGCCAGGCGTGGTGGCGCATGCCTTTAATCCTAGCACATGGGAGGCAGAGGCAGGCGGATCTTTGTGAGCTCAAGACCAGCCTGGTCTACAGAGCAAGTTCCAGGACAGCTGAGGCTACAGGGAGACTCTGTCTTGAAAAGACCAAAGAAAAGAATTAAAGGAGGAAAATGTGAATTCCTAAGCATAAAAAAAAAAAAAAGATTGAGAGAAAGATGCAGGACAGTTATGGTAGAGTGCATGATCTAGGGTGTAGTGGGGAGAAGGGAAAGAGGAATATGTCTAAACTGAACTTAGAAATGATGTCTGAAATACACAAAACATCAATAAAAGCATTATAAAAATTAAAAATAGAACTACCATATTACCCAGCTATTCCACTTTTGAACATATACCTATATCTTATGACAGAGACATTAATAATCCATATTTATAGTTTATCTATATATTCATGTAGGTCTGTGCACCCGTGTCGTACATGCCGTGGAGGTCAGAAGAGGGTCTCAGATTCCCCTGGAACTGGAGTTCTCCTGGAATTGGAGTTACAGATGGTTCTTAGTCACCATGTGGGTGCTGGGGATCGAACTTGGGTCCTCTGCAAGAGCAGTCAGTGCTCTTAACCACTAGGCTATCTCTCCAGCCCCTGTTTATCTATATATTATAGCAAAGAAATGGAACTGACCCAGATGCCCATCAATAGACAAATTGATATAAAATGGGTTATCATTCAGCTCTAAAGAAATATAAAATCAGGAAATTTGCAGGAAAATATATGGACTTAGAATGTATAATATTAAGCAATGTCACTCAATCTCAGAAAGAAGAGAAAGTTCTTCCTTATATGTGGGTCCTAGTCAATAATATATGTATGTTTATATGTGAATAGCTGTAAGCATGGAATAGTATAACATTTAAAAAGGAGACCAAGAAAGTGTAATGTTAGGTGATGAGGAAGGTTGGAATCCAGGCAAAGGATCATGAGTTGTGAGAGAAGAGATAAAGCTAATTGTTTTTCTAGTTTCAACTCTATCATGGTTGTTTTTTTTTTTTTTTCTTTTGTATAGTGGGAAAGAATCTAATGGAAAGTGAAAGTGTAAAACCTCAATTGAAGCTCTATAGCTTTTAAATGGCCATTCTAACTGTATGGAAATTCAGTGAGATAATACAGAGTTTGGGAATGGGCAAGTGTTTCTTTGAGTGGCTATGTTAATCTAGCTGCATAATGTTTCTATTTGTGAGTTCATTACAATATAGTGATTTTCCTTTTAAAAAAAAAAGAATGTTCAATGAAGTCGAAGAGGACATGACAAACTTCTGAATGGATTAAATGAGAATACAATTAACCTGGCCAAAATAAGATATAAAAGGTGAGTTCAGTAAAGAATAGAAATCTAAGCAAGTATCAAATTAAAAATTTGAAAATTGAAAGCTTAACAAGTCAAATGAAATCTTACGGGAAAGCCTCATTAATAGACTGGATCAGTCAGAAGACAAGTAGGCCTTGAAGACAAGGTAGATAAATTAGACATTCAGGAAATAATAAAGATAGAATAATAATATAAAACAGAGTGATCGTGTGTGTTCTACAGCATAATATTAAAAGACCAAAGATAGAAACCATGGGCACAGCATAAGAAAAAGAAACACAGTCTGGATAGATACTTAAGTGGTCAAAAGTGCTTGCAGCTCTTCCAGAGAACCTAAGTTCAGTTACCAGCGCCCCCCCCTGTAGGATGGCTCACAACTTCCTGTAACTTCAGCTGCAGGGAAAGTAGCCCTTCGGCTACTGTGAACATCTACAACATGGCACATATACATAAATAAAAATAAGTCTTTAAAAATAATAATAGCCGGGCGTGGTGGCACATGCCTTTAATCCTAGCACTCGGGAGGCAGAGGCAGGCAGATCTTTGTGAGTTCAAGGCCAGCCTGGTCTACAGAGTGAGTTCCAGGACAGCTGGAGCTACAGGGAGACCCTGTCTCGAAAAGACAAAAAAAAATAATAATAATAGTAATAATAATAAAAGAAGTCCAAACCAGAGGTGTAGAAAATATATTTAATAAGATCATAGAAGGCAAACATCCAAATCTAGGGAAGGAAAGGGCTATCCAGCAACAGGAAGCATTTAGAATGGCAAACAGATATAACCAGAGAAGAACCTCCCCATAGTTAGAATTCTGGGTATACACAACAAATAAAGAATATTAAAATTGCAAGAGAGAAGAAAAAGTCACACATAAAGGAAAACCCTGAGAAGAACAGCAGATTTCTCAGCAAACACTCTAATAACCAGAAGAGCATGGGACAATATATTTTGAGCTCTATATGACAATAACTGCAAATCACTAAAAATAACTGACAGAAATGAAGATTATTCTCTCCACCAAGAATATCCTTCATAATTGGAGAAGAAAGAAGCCACTTCCATGATAAATACAACAGAAGGATTTAATGACAAGCAGCCAGCACTACAAAGGCTAACTGAAAGATCCTAAATACTGAAATTAACACATTTGTGAAGTCACAGAAAAGAATGAAGAGTTCTAGAATAGTAGCTAAGCAAATGAAAATTGGGAACCACTATGCGTTTCTAAACAGTAAGAATTAATACATATGCAATATCAACACAGCATGTTCATGTTCTCAATTCTCCAATCAAGAGAATCAGGCTAGCAGATTAAGTTAACAGAACCTATCAAAGGTATTCAGAGAAATCAATGAAGAAGGGTTAATGTATATGTATTTGTGTATGCACGTGTGTGTGTGTGTGTGTGTGTGTGTGTGTGTGTAATTTTTGTGGCCATAATAAGATACAATAGCAGAAGCATTCTCCACTAAAAATAAGAAAAGCAGCTTGCAGCTAGAGCAGCTTGGTAGATTGTAGCTAGAATGCATTTAAAGTAAAAGCGTTAAAGACAATTATAAGAAAAGAAACCAATCTTTTAATGAGCAATAATTTAAATGAGCACTTTACCAAAAAATATGTAAATGGTTATAAACACAGAAAAGTTGTTCAGCATTGTTCATTAATTACTGGAAAAAATAAACCATAGCAAGTTACCACTTCTTTGAATCCATTAAGATGCCTGCAAAATAGGCAGAATTATAGGAAATCATCACCCAATGGTCAACCCCTTGTGTATTAGTTACTATTAGTTACTTTCCTTGTTGCTGTGACCAAATATCTTCAAAGAAGCAAATCCAGAGAGGAATGGCTGGTTTTACTCACAGTTTGAGGATGCACGCCATTGTGGTTGGAAAGGAAAGGTAGCTGGAACAGCCCCTGACTGTGGAGGCAGGACCTTGAGGTTTCTTGCTTATACCTGGACAGACCTAGAAACAGCAACAGGACAGGAAGTCAGCTGGCAGTAACACCTCTAAGCCTAATGACCTGCTTCCTCCAGTGAAGTTGTAGATCCTAATGCTTTCGCTACCTCTAAAAGAGTGTGACCAACTAGTTAAGTGTCCAAACACATGGGTTCATAGAAGGTATTTCTCATTCAAACCACAGTGCCTTGTTGTTGAGTGTGAATAGATCTGTGGCTATAGTGAGCTCAAACTCCACTGATTATGTTAAATCCTACAAAGAAACAGGGTAAAGCCCACTAGGCGTAATCTAATCACATGAGCTATTTAAGACAATCATCTTCTCTGCTTGCCAAAACAAGAAATCACTGGGCAGGATTTAAGTATGAGAACTGGGCACTCTTTTGCTGATTTTAAGGGTACAGATATTGAATAAAAAGAAATGTAAGTGGCCTGGAACATTAGACTGTCCCCTGCCTAGTAACCAACAAGGAAGCTAATATGTTAGCTCTACAATCATAAGGTACTAGATTGTGCCAAGTTTTAATGACCTACTAAACAGATTTTTCACAAGGTCCTTCAGCTAAGAGCACTGTTGGACATCTTGACCCTGAACATGTAACACACTGATCAGAGAATTCACATGTACTTATCTGCCCTTCTCATATAAAATCTATAAAATATATAAAAATCATAAGCCAGTAAATATGTTGTGAAATTTGTGGTAGTTAGTTTTGTTGTATATCTATAAGAAACCTATACAAACTCTAGTTTAGAAGAAATGGATTCAGAAGTCTTGACAAGGATGTGGAATATCAAAAGAATTATGTTTTGATGGTGGAATTGTAAAGTGGTTCAGCAACTAGAAAAACAAACTCGCTTTTGGTTTTTAGTTTTTGTTATTGAGCAGCTAAATGGAAAATTACTATGTGATCAGTAACTACCTCCTAAGTACCTACCAAAGAGTAATGAAATTCATATCCATAGAAATATTTGAATGTTGGGGTTGGAGAGATGGCTCAGTAGTTAAGGCAGTGGCTACTCTTGAAGAGGACCAACGGCTAACACTGTTCTTAACTCCAGTTCCAGGGGACCCAATACCTTCTTCTGACTCTATAGGCATTGCACTATCCTGATGGACTTACATACATGTAGATAATATATTCATATACAAAAAATAAAATAAGTAAAATAATAAAAAAGAAATATTTGAATGTAAATGTTTCTAGAAGTATTACTAATAATAGTGAAAGTATGGAAATTATAAACAAAATGGGATAGTAGCCACTCATATAAAGGAACAGACTACTAATAGAAACGCAGTTGTTTTCATAATCGTTTGCACTTTCCTCATCATTAAGAAAGTTGAACTTTTGTTTTCATTTGTGCTTATTTTCAATTCATAGAACTTTTGTTGAATTGTCTCTTCCAATCATTTTTTTTTACTTTTTTTACTACGTGTTTCTATCTTATTGATGAATTTTGAGAGCCGCAGTGTTTATGTTTTTGTCTTTGTTTGGGACAGGGTCTCACTCAGGCCAATCTGGAACTCACCATGGAGACCAAGCTGGCTTTGAACTCACAGAAATCTACCTGCTTCTGTCTCCTGAGTCCTGTGATTAAATCATGCACTCTGAGTCCTGTGATTAAATCATGCACTCACTACCATGTCCAGCAATTTTTAGCTCTTTTAAGGTATGTATTCTAAAGGTTAAGTTCTAGGACTAGTGTCAACCTCCAGCAAGCACATAAAGTCAGGCACAGCAGTGCATCATTATAACCCTAATGATGGTGGGGTGGAGCCAGGCAGACCCCTGAGCTCATTGGACAGCCAGACTCACTGAATGGATGGGCTCCAGGCTAAGTGAGAGAAACTATTTCAGAGAAAACAAGGGGGATACAGAGGTGAACATCTGACAGGGACCTCTTCTGGCCTCCATGTCACATACACCTGCATACAAACACACACACACACACACACACACACACCAGAAATTTTACCTGTGGTTACTGCTTTATGAATTGGAGAGACAAACAGAAAGACTAGTCTGTTTGATGTTTGGAAGGAATATTTGTATATGATCATTGTGGTGATAGTTACACACTTGTCTTAAATTACAAAACATTCATCAATATTTTAACATGTATTATTTTCCTATGTAAAAATACCTTCATAAATAAAGGAGAACAAATATGAAAATAAGTAAAAGCTACAATATCAGTCGCCCAATGCCTATGTCTTGGAGAACTCACTATTGCAGGGAGAGGAAATGCAACAGGCCCTCCCCTGCCTCAAGGCCCTGCAGAATCCCAGGTCTCGGCTGTCTCACTCTCTGGTGCTGTTTGGTTTTGTGCCTTCCTTGTTATGCTCACTGGCTCTTTCTTCCTGTAAACAGTCCTTTTCTAACATGGTCATGACTTCTAGATTTCTTAGTTTTCTTTTCATTAACCTACCAAATTTCCCAAGTCATTGGTCCTATCCTCAGTAAGTCAGGAGACTGTATAATCACTCCAAAATGAAAGTAGAGTATAAATTCTAAGATAATCTTTCAGCTACTTTAATTCCCCAGTTACTATAAAATTATGACTTACAGTTTATCTCACCTAACATTTTTATCAGTATGAAGCCCAACCTACTGATAATGTACTGCTCAATATTTTAAGAGACAAATCTCACATATTCTTGACAAAGTACTCAGCTCCTCCTAGTGGATGCTAACATTTAACTAATGATACCTATATTTTCATGTTTCACTAATGGATTGTTATTATTAGTTTTAAGTATGTGTTGAATATTCAGAAAACTTGAAGTACATAATATCTACAGAGTTGAAAACATATTATTAAAATGTTAAGAACTACATTGTAAATAAAATCAGTTGACACTACCTGCAACTTAATTATCCCCATATTCCTAAATATATTAAAGAACAGCAATGGAGATTTAAACCAATGAGGTATTCACTTGTACTCTTACATCTTAAACTCCCTATTGATGAAATTAAATAGCAAAACAGAGATGGAAAAGGGAAAAATAATGTGAAATCCTAAATTTTACATGGATGGAATAGAGAGAATTAATTTTCTGGTTACCATGCTGCTGAACAGGAATAACAGAGAGCCTATGACCTGAATGGAATGCACTGGATAACTAGCACTAGTGAGCTTCTTCCCACTATGGCTTAAGAAGTAATTCTACTGAAGGAAAGAGCAGTGCCAATGAACCAGTCATTCGATGCGAGGTGAGACTGCTCAAAACAGACCAGGCTATCATTTGCAGGTGTCAAGTACCAATGGACACACAGAATGATAGACATGAAGGCGAATTTTCTTTTAGTTTTTTGTCATGACAAGTTTTTTTCCACATTCTTCGTTCTTATAATACTCTCAAGTATACATACATATCCTTCATCCATATACCAAAACTTCCTAACTCTGAAAATAAATGGTAGCTTAGTTCTAGAACCTGTTAAGGGATTTACAATATAAGAGCACAGTTGTTTTCAGATCACATTAACATTGCTCAGTTTGCCTTCCAACTAAGTAATTGGCGCTAGCATCCGCAGATGAGGGATACCATTCTTCATTTGTTTTTCTGGGACTGTGTTACTTCACTTAGCATGAGATCTTCTAGCTCCATCCATTTACCTCCAAAGTTCACGATGTCATCTTTCTTTACTGCTGAATAGAACTCCATTGTGTAGATGTACCACATTTTCTCTATCCACTCGTCAGCTGAGGGGCACTTGGGTTGGTTCCAGCTCTTCACCATAGTGAAGAGAGCTACAATAAACATGGCTGTGCATGTATCTCTGTGGTAAGATGAGTCTTGTGGGTATATACCCAGGAATAGTATAACTGGGTCAGGTGGCAAGCTCATTTGGAGTCTTCCAAGGGTTTTCTACACTGCTGTACGAGTGTGGCTGTACTCCATAGTGGCTGTACGAGTTTACATTCCCACCAGCAGTGAATGAGTGTTCCCCTTTCCCCACAACCTCTCCAGCACTTGGTATTATTTGTTTTCTTGATCCTAGCCAGTCTTATTGGAGTGAGATGATATCTTAAAGTGGTTTTAATCTGCATTTCCTTAATTATTAGTGACATTGAACACTTTTTAAAGATGTTTCTCAGCCATCTCTAATTCCTCACTTGTGAACTCTCTGTTCAGCTCTTTGCTCCATCTTTTGAGAGAACCATTTGTTTTCTTCTTTGTTTTTTGAGTAGTTTATATATTCTGGAAATCAACGCTTTGTCAGATGTATCTGTGGTGAAGTTTTCCTTCACTTCCTTGATTGTTTCTTTTGAGGTACAGAAGCTTTTGAGTTTAATAATATCCCATTTGTCAATGGTCGATCTTATTTCTTGCACAGCTGCTGTCTGATTTAGGAAGTCTTTTCCTACACCTCTATGTCTTGTCGGCTGCTGCCAATTTTTTCTTCTATCACCTTCAGAGTTTGGGGTTTGCGAATTATCTTTTAAAAAGCATAGCGTTCACAAGTTTTTAAATTCTGCATGCATGAAGATATTATTGTATTTTTTCTTTCATTTTGTTGGATACAGGGACTAAATGCTGAGGATGTATAATAAAATGTTCTAAATCTATAGCCAATAGAACCACTAGGTTTCTAGGTTGGCAAGACAGTAATTCTTTAGGAAACTTCCAATGACACAGACACTATCCTCAGTTTTCTGAAAAAGCAGCCTAGAAATATGAGCTCTCAGGACTGGCACAGAACTTTTGAAATATGTTTTTAAGAAGCAGTCTAAAATGTGTTAAATTGTTGGTCCTATGTTTGTGTCCTTTGCATCCAACCAAAGCTGTTAGGCTGAAGAAGCCACCTGTCCCCTTACTATCCAGGTATGCAGAGTAGCTCTAGATGAACTTGTGACAGTGGCACCTTGAATGATTAAATAATTTCAGCCCCCAAATATTTCCTTCAATCTGGGTTCAGTGGTGCATGCCTTTAATTCCAGAATTTGAGAAGTAGAGGCAGGTAAGTCTCTACAAGATCAACACCAGCCTGGTTCCCATGGCAAGTTTCAGGCCAACTGGGGCTACAGGTAGACCCTATGTCAAACAACAACATGACAACTACTACAACAAAAATCCTTTCTTTCAAACTCACTAAGACAAGCATATTTACATGAATTTGTAACCATATCACTCTCCATGTCTTTTCTTGCAGTTTTCTAGTATATAAAACTTCATATTATGTACATACTAATGAATTAGTTCAAATATATTTAATCTTTCCTGAAATATTCTTGCTGTATAGTAAGTCTGACATTCTTATTATGTGATTACAAATGAGGAAAATATGATAGTTTGCCTACAGTTACAGGTATAGTTGCAACACTGGAACTCAATAGTTTGACTCTTTCTTTGAATTCTGATTTTCATTGATGTTGCTAAGTTGAGTTCTCTTCAAATTATCCTCTAGATATGTTGTTCAAATTATGGTTTTTAAAATAACCAAAGTTAATTTGCTTCTCTGGTCTATTTGTTTAGGCTTTACAAAACAGTATGAAGGAATCGATGATTTTACTTCATGATTTCAAGAGCATCAAAGTGACTTAGCTTTGTTTCAATTTTTATACCACTCAATCACAATTAATTTTGATGATCTTTGGCTAAATTAGAAGCAATGGGTAGCCCTGCAGGAAAGGAAAAGGATAAGAGCACCTAGCAAAGTTCACTGTAGGTAACCCCAACCTAATTTAAAGCACATTTACTAGGTAGCAATAGACCCTGGTAGGATGGCAGGTGCTTCTGCAAACAGAATAGAAGCAGCATTTGTATCCCTGCCCAGACATGGTGAATTTGTGTGAGCATGGTGCTTTTCATTAAGCAATCAATAATAAGTTTTATTGGTTCCAGAACACTGCACAAAACCCAGTAGAAGTCATCTCACTCCACTGTTTTGAGTGTGAACACAACAATTAACCACAGAAAAAATAAATTAGTTTTTCCTGAAATCTGGAGGTTTTCTAGTTATAAAAGCCCAATTACAAATTAGCAAGCTGTGAATAATCATATTATGAAATAATCAGGCTCAGAGCAGCAAGAGCTTCACCTGGGAAAATCTGCAAGTTGCACAAAGTTTAAGCTATGGTAATGGATGGCAAATAGGAATATCAATGCTAGGACCGCAAATCTATAAAGAACGCAGTATACGATATATATGTACATCTCCTTGGCATTTCTTATTTTCTCTATAAAAGGTGCAGAGATTTCAGGAGAGACATGCTGCATTGAAATAGATTTTTTTATAATTAGACTTCAAACGATTTGCTAACAAAGGATGATTATGAACTATTCAAACATATAAAATAGAAGATATTAAAAAATTAGAACAAAATATATTGGACATACTAACAAACATTAGAGCTTTATTGTCTTATTAAAATATATTTTTTGAAGTTGGCTGCAAAATCAAATTTGAAAATTATGTGGTATATAAAACTGTAATTCAAACTGTAATTCGAAAGATTCAGAAAATAAGCACAAAAACTCAAAAAGAAAGCCACAACTTTAACATCGATGCATGAAGAAGAAAAATTCATTAATAAAAGCATAAAATATGGAATTATAATAATTAAGTTTATAAATTACAAGTGTATACATAGATTCTAATATTTACATAAAATAACAACACTTTAGGTGGAAGCCATAATTACATTTGCAAATGAAAATAAAAACCAAAAGCGTAAGTAATAGTAAATTCCAATACACTTTTCACAATACAAAAGTGAATTTAAATAAATACATGCAAAGTTGAATATTAGTGTTTATCTAGCTATGTATCCTACCAAAACAACAAACCCTGAGTAAATATGAACCATTTAGAAAGTATATTCAAATTTTAAGCCACAAGAAATGCTGATGAATTAAATAAAATTAATTACAGTAGTCATGAATAGTGAATACCACCACTTTAAAACTAAAACTTTGTGATTAATTAAATAAAATGATCAAACCTAGAAATAATAAAGACACACATATCTAATGAAATTAATAAATTAAATCTGCACTATAAACTAACTAGAAAAAAGAAATGAAAGTTCTACTATATAAATTTCTATAGAAAAATGGAAAAATATACCAAAACTAGAAATATAACTTTAATATCAGTTATTTTCATATCTATAAAAATATATTTAAAATACAGTCCAAATAGACTAATTTCTACAGAAGAGCTAGATTAGAAAAACACCTTCCTTAAAAAAGTCAACTTAAGAATTTTAGAGTGATTTTGAGAAGTACTTTTATTGATTGAAATAGAAGTACTTAAGAAGTACTTTTGTTGATTGAGAATATTATACAATGTATTTTGATCATTGTTAGACTCCCCCCCATCTCTATGCTTACCTATTGCACTTCCAACTTAATTTCTTACTATTAATTATCTTTTTTTAAAGCCTATAGAGTCCAATTTGTGTTCTCCAAATGCTCTTGTGTGCAAGCTTATGCCACCTTAAAGTCTGGTCAACTTATAAGGTGTCACACCAGTAAATGATACTGACTCTCCCTTTCCCAGAATTATAAACTGTCTATAGATCCTCAGCCAGGGCTGGGACTGCTTGCCAGGTCCTGATGTATACTGGGTTTTTGTCTGGCTTGAGCTTACATGGATTTTACACATATTATCTTAAGCCCTGTAGGTTCGTGTATGAAAATGTCCTGTTGTGTACAGACAATACAGTTTCCTTCTATTCATCTATCATCTCTGGGTTTTAAAATTTTTCCACCACCTCTTCTACAAGGATCCCTAAGCCTTGGAAGGAGAGGGTGTGATATAGATGAACACTCCAGAGTCTCTTATTCTCTGCTTGGTGACCAGTTGTGAATCACTGTGTCAGTCACCATCTGCTGCAAGAAGCTCCTCTGGTGAGATCTGAGATACATGCTAATCTATGCTTAGAACAATAAGTCATTAGGAGTCAGTTCAATACTGTGTTAATATAACAGAATACTAGTAGTAGGCTCCCCTTTAAGGTCTGTGAACTATCTAGACATAGGCTCTTGACCCTGATAACAGTGCCAGGTAAGGGCTCAGTCTTGTGAAGTGGGCCTTAAATCAATCAAGTCTTTGGTCACTCTCATAATATTTGTGCCACTGCTGTAGTGGTGGACAGGTCTTGCCAGGTCAGTCATTACTGTAGATTGTAGGATTCATAGCTAGGTGAGGCTGATGATTACTTTTCTCTTCTGGTAACATGCATAGCATGTTCTAGCACTATGAAAGCTAGCTGGGAGAGATGAAGCTTTGAGATCAGTACAAGCTTGATTCCCCCTAGTTTTATTCTCACATATAGGTTCTTCAGCAATTAGGTCTTACCATCAAGTTCTAGTGGGTAATCAAAAGCAGTGACAATAACCAGTATTGTTTGAGGATCTTTAGGATCCCCTGGTCAATGACTTCAAAAGAGGGAGTCCATTCCTGACTTTAGAATCTTTATTTGATAGCCTCTGGTGTCTGGTAGGGCCACTGAACCCCCATTACATGATAACTCCATTTAACCTTGTTTTGTATTGTATGAGTATATATTTTAAGAATCTTCTAAAGTAGCAAGGTTCAAAATAGCTTTTTCCATACTCAGCCTCTTCCTAGCTCTCTTATTTCCTGCCGTATTTATTAGCCCTTCCTTTTCCATTATTCTTCTTTCCCGATTTGTATCATTGCATTCTATTTCCCCTCCCATGGCCCCTTTAAAGTTTCCATTGCTATCAGTTCACATGAGCAAGGTCCCAGGAGCTTGTAAGACTCTGTGTCTATGTGGCCATGCATCTCCTCCCCTGGCTCTTACCATCTTTCTGCCCCCGTCTTCTGCAATGATCCCTGAGCCCTGGGTGGGTGAAGTTTATTCCTCTCCAGGGACCCACACTCTTCAGACACTTATTCTCCACAGCCTTTTGTGTTTGTTGCCCTCTGTCTGATGGATAACTCTTAACACAGTAACAAAATATACCTCATACGAACAGCAAGCCTTCTACTCAATAGGAGCAAGAGATATTCCCACTAAAATAATATATGCAAATATGTTATTATGACTACTACTAATTAGCCTAACCTTAAAGACACTCATTAAAATTTGACAATAAATAATGTTGAAAACATAAATTGGAAAGTAGTAATTAAAATATCTCTAGTAGTCTTACTTCAAGTGCTAACTTTAATGATTTAAAAATTATACTTGTTTTAGCTGTATATTTTCTACTTATTGTCTTTCCTATGCTTTTTGATTGAAACAGGAAAATGTCATCATATTGTCTACATTTTTATACATTTGTTTTTACAGATAAGAGTCTCTCACAAATTTGTAAATGTAGTTATCACTTATGTATGATAAGACTGTGATTGCTGTGATTGGGGTGAACTATGAAACTACAGAAACATAGACTGGACTCTTATTTGATCAACATGATAGTACATGTAAGCTCCCCCAGCTGGACAATGGGGGCCTCAGGTTGCATAAGTTTGGGCATAGCTATTTGCAAATTGGCTTTACATGAAGGATGCCTATATTCATTACTTATGTCCTATTATAAAAAAAAATAAAAACAAAAACAAACGACTAATTGTTTCCCTCATCTGTGGATGTTAGTGCCAATTACCTAATTGTATGGCAAACTGAGCAACATTAATGTGATCTGCAAACAACTGTGCTCTTATATTGTGAATCCCTTAAAAATAAATAAATAAAAATTTAAAAAATAAAAAAATAAAAAAGACTGTGATTGCTTAAAATTATGGAAATTAACTATTTCAATGGTAGGAATACCCTATTATCATTAAGAACTTTTCTGAAAAATTAATCTGACCTATAAAGATTATAGAAATAGAATTCATTTTAAGTATCATGAACATCCTAAGGCTATGCTTTAGGAACTCAGTGTCTTCAGTATAAGAGAATTCCTTTCTTTTCAAAGGATTAAAAAATATGGGATGGGGTGGGGGTGGGGGGGAAGGGAAAGGGAAATATGCCTGATCTGAATTGGAAAATGATGTACGAAATGCACAAACCATCAATAAAAATTAAATTAAAAAAAAATATGCCTTCTGGGCTGGAGAGATGGCCTAGCGGTTAAGAGCGCCGACCACTCTTACAGAGGACCCGGGTTCGATCCCCAGCACCCACATGGCGGCTGAGAACCGTCTGAAGCTCTAATTCCAGGAGAACTCCAGTTCCAGGGGAATCTGAGACCCTCTTCTGACCTCCGCGGCATTGCACGACATGGGTGCACCGACTTGCATGCAGACAGTACATTCATACACATCAGAAATAAATAAAAATTAATTAAAAATTAAAAAAAATAAAATAAAAATAAAAATAAAAATAAAAAAATATGCCTTTTGCCAGGGAATGGTGGTGTATGTCTTTAATCTCAGCACTCAGGAAGCAGAGGCAGGAGGATCTCTGTGAGTTCAAGGCTAGCCTGGTCTACATTGTGAGCTCTAGGCCACTTGGGACTAAAGGGAGACCCTAGCTCAAAAAAACCAAAAAAAATATACCTTCTACATGGAACCCTGTCCAATTTTATTTCATATCTGAGGCAAGCTTTCCCACAACACTGACATGATCTACTCCATATGAAAATCATATCCCTCCAGAGTGATCCTTAATGTAATATGCCCTAGAATGATCAGAAATGACACCTACATGGACTTCATAGGTTCACAATCCTCTCATGAAAATATTAAATGATTTCAATTGTTTGGTCAGTCAAACAATTTCAGTTGCACTCCTCTATCAGTCTTAGCCCACATACCATCAGGAAGGAGGTCGTCTTACTTTACCCTTCACCTTCTCAAGAAACAAATTGTTTCAGACACTTTGTTCTATCCCAAAACCCTTATATTTGAGACATTGGAAAATTACCCCCATGACTTTGCCAAACTTGTATGCTATCATTATGATAATTAAATGTTTTAAATCACCTTATCATTTGACCTTATTTTCTCTAAGAAAGTATCACAAAGATATGGGCTAGACATCAATTATACATTCTGTTGAATATGTTATTAAAACAAACAAAATGAAATACAAAATATGTCCCTGCATTACTTCAAATAGCCATACTTGTCTGTGTTGCTTGTGTTACTCTTTGAGAAACACTGTTCTGTCCCACTCCCTGTCAACTTGTGTGTGTTGGTGTTCTCAGAGTGGATGTGATGAATGTGAATTGCTAGAGTTGATAGACTTTCATACATATGATTTAGGACCTCCATATACTAAAGCCACATCCTAAGAATTTTTTTGGCTGCCTAATAAGAACCATTAATTGCAAAGCAAACAAAAGTCTATAAAACATCTGCTAAATAATGTGTGTTTATGATTTTCTAAAAGGGCATATTAAAAGATTTTCTTTAAATTGTTGATTTATAAACCAGAGAGGTGTTGGCAACTGTTTTATATATGTACTATTTTTTTCTTTTTTTTTATTTATTTATTTCTGTATGTGTATGAATGTATTGTCTGCATGCAAGTTTGTGCACCCGTGATGTGCAATGCCGCGGAGGTCAGAAGAGGGTCTCGGATTCCCCTGGAACTGGAGTTCTCCTGGAATTGGAGTTTCAGACAGTTCTCGGCCGCCATGTGGGTGCTGGGGATCGAACCCGGGTCCTCTGCAAGAGCGGTCGGCGCTCTTAACCACTAGGCCATCTCTCCAGCCCCTATATGTACTATTTTTAATTGAATGTAAGTACTTTGCACACTTGAGCTTACATGCAGAACTGCTTCATTCTAACACTTCACAGAGACTCTCCCACATGTGGTTGGGCCTCAAGATGCCTGTTTAACAAATAAAATTGAAAAATACACTGAAGTTGTTGACTAACATTTATAGTATTCTTGGACATTTGCTTTGTTGGGAAATGTCATGAATTAGCTTTTGTAATCTTTGTAATGATTTCTATTTCTGAGATTTTTTAGAAATATTTGAAATAGTATTGTTTTTTTCATGAAATAGTTTATCATACAGAGATTAACAGAAAACATTCTTTTGGAAAGATTTTCCACATTGAGTAAGCAAGAAATTATGTTCTCTTATAAAAAGTACTTTATAAGAGACTGGAAAGAAGTTAAGAGTGCTTGCTGCTCTTTCATAGGAATGGAGGTCAGCTCCCAGCACCCATATCAGGCACTCTAAGAGATCTGACACCCTCTTCTGGGCTCCATGAATACTCAAACACATGTACACATTCAAAAATAAACAATAAACAAACAAACAAGTCTTTTTAAAAGATCTTATGTAGGTCTTACTTCAGGAAATTCCCAGTAGAAGTCTTACTTGATTGTAAAAAGATGCATTGGTAACAAATAGAATACAAACCTCAAGCTGTTTCTGCAGAGCTTTTAATAGCAGCATATTTCAGAGAGCATCAAGATCTAGCGTTCACTACCCAGACTATTGATAAACTAAGTTTTCCAGGCTGTGATTTTAAACAAAAGGTATCATAACAGCTCATAGAGGCAAAAAGACTAACAACTTCCACATTCTGTTTTCTGTGATGGAATCTTCCGTGAATATCCTCAGGCCACTCTTCTTGTTTATTTCTGCGAAACAAGATTATTTTTGGTTGTGAGCAGAGAAAGCTTCACTTAATGAACATCATTTGTAGAATACTCTTGTGAGGTGTTTGATTCCAATGGATTGTAAATGCCTCAGCAAGGCACCAGAGGCTACAGACTCACACACAGCCCCACACATGCACATCTAAACTCCATGATGAGAGTAAATGAAAGAAACCAATTGTGTTAACCACTGTTGATGAAGCTAATTCCACACTGCTCATTGTACAGTTTGTGGAATAGTTAGGCAATTGTTTGACTATTCAAAAGCTTGAGAATCCAATAACTGGGCTTTGATCCAGACAATATCATTTAAGAGCTTAATGAGCTCAAGGAAAAAGCACAGGAGAAAAAAGAAAACAAAACAAAACACAAAACAGATACTGACAGTGAATCTGTGGGATGATGATGTGCAGATTATGTAAACCATCATATAGATGACTTTGTAAATACCTACACAAGCTTCACTTGTCTTTAATTAATCTTGAGTCAGGACATGACCCAGTGAGTAAGGATGCTTACCAATAAGGCTGACAACCGGCAAGTTGTCCCCTGACTTCCATATATGCACCAAAGCTGTGTGCCTCTCCACACACATATGCATACACCCCAAATTTTGAAATGCCAAAAATGTCTTAAGTCAGTTTTGTTGCTTGTCATACTGAGATCTCCAACAGAAGAACACCTGGTGAAGTGCCCATCAGTTGTTAGGGCACCTATAACAAAGTCACAAGCAAGTCCTTAGCTTAAACAGAGGAAATTAATTATATCACAGCTCTGGAGGCTCAAACTCTGAGTAAGACCAAGGCAGCAGTAGGGGTGGAATCCTCTCTCCATCATGTACACATGGCTGCCTTTCTGCTCTGTCCTCGCTGCATCTCCTTGTAAGGGCTCCATTCTTACTGGGTTAGGATCATTCACATATCTCTGTTTTAGCTTACCTTTCAGAATACCCTGTCTCCAAATATAGCCACAGCTTGAGTAAAAATGCTGTGTCCTTGAGAACAGTTAAACTCTAGACCAATTTCAACAGAGCTTAAAGTTCTTCATCTCAAGATATACAAAAAGAAAGAGAAGTCCACTCATAAGAAGTTCATCCATGAATAGAGAGCTCAGTTGAGAACTACAGCTGACTCCCTCAACTTCCCACCTGTTTTCTGCAAGATGTTGTGACCACTCAATTTGATGGTGCCGGTTTTTGTTCTTCTACTTGGAAGCCTCATCAAAAGGGATACTTTGCTCTACCTTGGGCATTGGTAACTCCAACTGGTTTCCAGCTGGTCTCTTTAAGGGACTTCTGTCGATTTCTGCTGAAACTTCATAAGCTCCTGATTTGATGTTATTACCATCCTCCAGTTATTTGTTCTTTTATTTAGAAACGTCATTAGAGAGGACATTCTGCTAAGCACAGGACTCTCTATTGGAAACTCCAGCTGGATGCCTTAAAGGGGATTCCCTAGTCAATTTTGTTGGATGTTTTGCTGTCATCTACCTAGTTATCTAACTCTCACTTGGTATTTAGTCTTTTACTTTGGCTTGATATATTTTTAATAAACTCGCTCATTCAAACTCAAAGAAAGCCTATCATAGATCATTCTCTGGACCATAAAGAACAGATAGGTAACTGTTTGAGGGGAAAAAAAGAAATAAGAAATGCAAGCCTGAAAATGTCAGCCAAAAAAATGTGGGTCTTAAAAGGATACTAAGGGAGTAAATGATTAGAGTGCAGTAAAAATTCTTGGAGGAACTCTTTCATTCTGGGTCACACCTGCTGCTATAGTTTGAGGCAGATTTCTGCATTTTAGTTTTTCAGATTTGATGGTGCATTATGTTAGAATTATGCAATGTATAACTTTTCTTTCATCCTTTATACTGTAAGTTCTTTGAGGATAAAAGTCTATGTCTTTACTACTTGACTCCCACAGACTTTATAATAATTTTGCATAAAGTTTATTCTAATGAATGGTTTCTGAATCTGAAAAGTTTCATCATGATTCTGTAAAATGTATTTAGACAAGAAATAGATGGACACAAAACTTTTATTTTTCCAAAATTCCTACTCTGTCCAACAACAAATATTCTGTTTATAGGTTCTCCCCTGAACTAAAGAAATTTTAAGGGTTCTCCACACTGCTTTCCATAGTGACTGTACTAGTTTACATTGCCACCAGCAGTGGATGAGTGTTCCTCTTTCCCCACAATCTCTCCAGCACTTGATATCATTTGTTTTCTTGATCCTAGCCAGTCTTATTGGAGTAAGATGATATCTTAAAGTGGTTTTGATTTGCATTAACTTAATGATTAGTGATGTTGAACACTTATTAAGGTGTTTCTCAGACATCTCTAATTCCTCACTTGTGAAGTCTCTGTTCAGTTCTTTGCTCCATCTATTGAGTGGGTCATTTGTTTTCTTTTTTCTTTGTGTTTTGAGTAGTTTATATATTCCGGAAATCAATGCTTTGTCAGATGTATCTGCAGTGAAGGTTTCCTCCCACTCTGTGGGATTTCTCTTCACTTCCTTGATTGTTTCTTTTGATGTACAGAAGCTTTTGAGTTTAATGAGGTCCCATTTGTCAATTGTCGACCTTAATTCTTGTGCAGCTGCTGTCTGATTTAGGAAGTCTTTTCCTACGCCTATGTCTTGTAGTCTGCTGCCAACTTTTTCTTCTATCACCTTCAGAGTTTGGGGTTTCACGTTGAGGTCTTTAATCCATCTGGAGTTGACTTTTGTACAGGGCGAGAGGTAGGGGTTTAATTTCATTCTTCTACAAGTGGTGATCCAGTTTTGCCAACACCACTTGCTGAAGATGCTGTCTTTTCTCCATTGTGG